>OZ020549.1:6264386-6464663 GCA_963971435.1 Lasius platythorax
ATTTTACTATTTAAATTGAATAGTAATAGTAACTTCTCTGAAATGGCTGACTATCCGCCCAACGAGATCGTTGATATGATTATGGTTTTAGGAGCAAGCCAAAATAATTATCGTGGCGCGGCGAGACTTTATGCTGAACGCTTTCCTGACAGACGACACCCTGACGATAGAGCTATCAGACGTTTAACTCAAAGAGCTCGTGATGGACACATGGTTCGCCAACGTAGGCGCCATGAGTATAATGAAAATGATAATAGAGTTGTAACTGTTCTTGCAATAACTCATCTTGACCCTCACATTAGCGCTCGTCGAGTCGAAAGGGAAATTGGTATTCCAAGAAATACTTTCTTAAGAATTATGAAGGTGCTTCAATATCATGCGCATCATATTACTTTAGTTCAAGAGCTACAGTTTGACCATTTTCAACAGCGTATTGTGTTTTGCCAATGGGCTTTACAAATGATAGAAAATGATCCAGACTTTTTTAACTTTGTTCTTTTTTCTGATGAGGCAAAATTTCAAAGTGATGGGGAACTGAATAGGCATAACTGCCATTATTGGTCTAATGTGAATCCTCATTGGGTCAGAACTGTAAACCATCAAAGACGTTGGAGTATTATGGTATGGTGCGGAATTATCAATGGATATTTGATTGGCCCTTATTTTTTTGAAGAAAATGTAAATCAACATACCTATTTGACGCTAATAAGAGATGAACTACCTGGATTGATGGAAGATGTTGATTTAGAAATGCGACGAAGAATATGGCTCCAGCAGGACGGCGCAGCACCACATTTCGCTCGAATTGTAAGGGATTTTTTGAATGAGCACTATCATAACAGATGGATTGGTCGAGGAGGTCCGGTTAACTGGCCTGCTTGCTCACCCGATCTTACATCACCAGATTTCTATTTATGGGGGTATTTAAAAAATGCTGTTTTTGAACAAAAACCCACTACAAGAGCAGATATGCAGGATCGGATTCGTCGAGCATGCGCTGCCGTTCCGAGGCAAACTTTGCAGAACACCGTTCGCCATTTTCAAAGGCGTTTGACTTTGTGCCTTCAAGCAAATGGTCGTAATTTTGAACACTTGCTTCGAGGTTAAATAACAATTTATTTACAGTAGTGAGAGGCAAGGGGACTCACTATAATTAAGCACCCCGAACAGTGAGAGGCAAGGGGACTCACTATAATCAAGCACCCCGAACAGTGAGAGGCAAGGGGACTCACTATAATCAAGCACCCCGAAGGAAACAGTCCTTACTACGTCCACGACGTTGTTTCTGGGTAGCGCAAAAAGTAAGGTTAATGTACATTTTGGATAACAGAAGCTTCAACAATCTTAAAGTTTCCGTTAAAAAATTATTTTGCCCTTAAGAAAAATTTATCAGGGTTCAGGATGTGTGGGTTTAGGGTGTGTAGGGTAGGGATGTGTGGGACTGGGGTATGTGGGGTACGGTTGTGTGGGACTGGGGTGTAACAGTTTCGCATGTGAGAGTATGGAGTGCATGGGGTTAGAATGTGCGAGTTTGAGTTTTGTTTACTAGGATGTGTAGGTTTTGGGTGTGTGGGGTGTGGGGTGTGTGGTTTTTTTGGTTTGTGGGTTCCTCTATTAAACCTACGGTCAATTTGAACCAGCTCAGCCTGTGGTTCATGGAAAAAAACGATTTTAAACGGAACCTTGATTTGACCTTAAAATGACCTTGAAAAAAATTTTCTCAATATGATTTTGAACGTAAAATTTCCCGCTCTTTCCGAATCCGGGGTCAAAACTAGGTGTTCCCATTTAAAAAACCACTTTGACCTTGAAATAACCTTGAAGGTCAAGTTCAAGGTCAAAGACGTTAGTGCCATTGTATGGCCCCCTTTGTCCCCTACAACTTTTGTCTGAACCGTTTTTCTCTATCTGGCTTAGGTTCAGAGAAATCGGGGTGCGGCGATTAAAATGGGTCACCCTGTATATATAAATATATATATATTAATATTTGCACAAAATAAGGAAAAATGTATTATGTTAAATATATTGAATATAACGGGCTAAATGAGAGCCAAGCGCTGTAAAAGGTGCGCAAATAAGTTTAATTTCTTTATGGTTATTGTGTAAAAAACCTTTTATTAAAAACGTACGTTTCGGTCCTCCTTTCGGACCATCATCAGCGATGTCAATAATTAACTGTCAATAAACAAAGAAAGATATAAAATAGTAATACAGAATATATTATACAAAATAATCGTTGACAATTAAAATTTTGGAGATGCGTGGATAATTAATTCTTTTATCGGCGTTTGTGTTGCGGAATAAAATTTATCATAAAAATTGCTTTACGTACATGTAGTATTCGTTAGTTCGCTTATCCACGGTCATCACTGACCTCACCGTCAATTCAACGAAATAATTCCTCTCCCGGTTCCAGTCGTGAAGGAAAAATTGCCGTGAGTCTTTAGGGTTGTAACCATATTGACTGTAACTTTATGTGAGAATTAATTGCTCGGTTTGCGGCTTAGTTTGATTGTTAGTTAAATCTATATGTTGATGGAGAGGTATCTTACTTCATCGAGCGGTGACAGGACCGTGAGCCGTGAGAGACAGTACACAACTGTCGGTTAACATATATCAAAATTTTGTTGTCGCGTGACATTGTGCGTGCGTGTATAAACATTTTGGATATCGAGGTGATTAGTCTATCGGTCTAATGACATAATCTGACGCGCGGTGATTTTAAATTTTTGACATTCTCTCCACTGTCGTGAGATAAGCTTCTCTCATGGCTCTCATATGGCTCTCATTTAGCCCGTTATATTCAATATATTTAATAACAGAGCCTATTATTTACATTGTAATTTTACGCTGGCTGAAAGTATGCGTACCCAAACTTTTTTTCAATTCATCAAACGTAATTTTAATTATCAAGTAGTCACTAACATGAAAACGTGGATAAAAGCACAAAAATCTATATCTATCATGCAGATACGCATCAAGTTTTTAAAGAATTGTATCAGAGCTAACATATCATCTTACCACATTTAAATCGGTTTAAAGGTTACGACTTTAATTTACACAACAACATTTCCGTCAAAAAATTTCAAAACATTTTACAAAGGTTCGCTAAAAGCATGATGCGGAATGAAATATATGACGCGCACGAGCAAATCCGAGTCTTACGCACACGCTGCTACAAGTTGGTACGACATATCGCACACACGTTGCCGATCTCAATATGCAACAATTTCTTTAATACTCAATATAAATCTCTCCACCGCCATTTCGCGAGCGAACGTGAAAGAATAGAAAAGAAACTTTGTTGGCTGACGAATAAACAGAATAGACTCACTATACAGAAAATCCGTCCGGTACAATATTTCAAGGCCACGCCACTGCACATAAACGAAATGACAGCAAACACATGCCCTCCTTCAGGCAATGACACTCAAACAGAGACGAGTACCGCCGAGATGTTCTCTCTCAAACCAAATTTCCCTATCCCCGTGTCCTCTACTAGCGAAATTTTCCTCAATCCTATCGACTTCCAAGATCCATCCCCCTCTCCTTTACATATCCAGAACAAATGGTTTGTCAATTTGTCCTCCACTCAGATACCACAACAAGTACAAGGACTCCTACAATTAGGAGATAACTTCAGTTTATCCACAATGAACAAAGACGTAATCACAATTGAATTCATAAAATGTGTGGAGAACAACATTGGCAAACTTCCTCCACACATCCGTCACACCATCCGCAACAGAACTAATCCCATCATAAACAGCCTATCTAATTATACATACAAGAATTCACCATTGGAGAGGGAGATCATCGGGGCGTCGATCGCCACGAATAATTTCATACAAGATAATCCGGACTTGATTTTCACAAGAGCAGACAAGGGCAACGTAACCGTAGCCCTTGATAAAACAGATTACATGCACAAAATGAATGCTCTCTTAAATGACAATAATACATATTCGAAAGTCAATAAAGATCCAACCAAAATCTCATTAGAAATCTCCACGAGATGCTCGCGAGGTGGAAGAAACGTGATTATATCACAGACAATATTTATAAAAGACTCAATTGTACGGACGGGGTATTACCGAGAGCCTATGGGATGCCAAAAATTCACAAGCCGGGCTGCCCTCTCCGCATCATCGTATCATCTAAGAATAGCCCGTTGTATGAAATAGCCACTTTTTTACACAACATTATAAACAACTCCATTCCAGCAGCCAACAGCAGAATCGACAACAGCTTTCAACTCGTCGAAAAATTAAGAAACAAGCATTTTCCGGACAACCATAAACTGCTATCACTAGACGTGGTTTCATTGTTCACCAACGTACCGATAGATCTAGCCTTGGAGAGCGTAACAAAAAGATGGAGCTTCATCGAAGAAAAGTGCACCATACCACGCGACGAGTTTCCTAGCGGCAGTCCGGTTCGTCTTAGATTCCACCTATTTCACTTTCGATAACGTCTACTATCAACAGACGTTCGGCACACCTATGGGCTCCCCGCTATCTCCAGTCATCGCCGACATCACTCTACAAGATCTGGAGACGAGGGCGTTCGAGATTCTCCCAGTAAACCTCCCATTTTTTAATAGATACGTAGATGACATCCTGTTGGCCGCGCCTTCCTCCATGTGTAACAACATATTACACACATTTAATTCATTACATAAATGTCTACAGTTCACCATGGAGGAGGGTGAGGACAACCATATTAATTTTCTAGATGTCACTTTAATTATCAGAAACAACGTAATTAACTTTGATTGGTACCATAAACCAACGTTTTCAGGGAGATATTTGCATTTCGAGTCTCGACACCCTCTCTGCCATAAAAAAGGCACTGTCATCGGCCTCATAGATAGAGCATTTCGTCTTTCACATCCGGATTTTCACCAAAAAAATCTGAAATTCGTAATTAACACGATACTCAATAACGGCTACCCGTTAAAATTCATATTTGAGACTTTACATGAAAGACTCAAAAAATTAATTTCGTTACATAATACGAAAAACGATAACTCGAGCATTGCAAATCACATTGACATAAATAACTTGATTAAATCGAGTTACTTCAACATCCCGTACATACCGACAATTTCGGAGCAATTTGGACCTGTGATACGTGATCTACAAACAAAACTGTCCTATACTAGCATGAATAAGCTAAGGAAGTACATTCGCGTACAAAAAGATATATTGCCGAAAGAATCACATAACAACTTAGTATATAAAATACCATGCAAAGATTGTGATGCCTCATACGTAGGCCAAACAGGCAGGCTACTAAAAACTCGCATCACAGAGCATCGCAATCATATTAATAAAAGAACTTCACAACACTCGGTCATCACGGATCACAGGCTAAATGGTCACGAATTCGAATGGGAAGAGGTGGAAATCCTGGATGAGGAAAGCACATACAAAAAACGTTTGATGTCGGAGATGATATTTATAAAGAGGCAAAAAAACAGCCTCAATCTACAAACCGACACCGAAGGCCTCCATCAAGCTTATCTCACGACAGTGGAGAGAATGTCAAAAATTTAAAATCACCGCGCGTCAGATTACGTCATTAGACCGATAGACTAATCACCTCGATATCCAAAATGTTTATACACGCACGCACAATGTCACGCGACAACAAAATTTTGATATATGTTAACCGACAGTTGTGTACTGTCTCTCACGGCTCACGGTCCTGTCACGGTCCGCTCGATGAAATAAGATACCTCTCCATCAACATATAGATTTAATTAACAATCAAACTAAGCCGCAAACCGAGCAATTAATTCTCACATAAAGTTACAGTCAATATGGTTACAACCCTAAAGACTCACGGCAATTTTTCCTTCACGACTGGAACCGGGAGAGGAATTATTTCGTTGAATTGACGGTGAGGTCAGTGATGACCGTGGATAAGCGAACTAACGAATACTACATGTACGTAAAGCAATTTTTATGATAAATTTTATTCCGCAACACAAACGCCGATAAAAGAATTAATTATCCACGCATCTCCAAAATTTTAATTGTCAACGATTATTTTGTATAATATATTCTGTATTACTATTTTATATCTTTCTTTGTTTATTGACAGTTAATTATTGACATCGCTGATGATGGTCCGAAAGGAGGACCGAAACGTACGTTTTTAATAAAAGGTTTTTTACACAATAACCATAAAGAAATTAAACTTATTTGCGCACCTTTTACAGCGCTTGGCTCTCATTTAGCCCGTTATATTCAATATATTTAATAACAGAGCTTATTATTTACATTATTATGTTAAACTTTATTTATCTTATACGTAAGTTTTTGCATGTATATATAAATTTTTTCAAAGATTTAGCTACATTCCATTGAACATTGTATTTACGAAATAATAGCTAGATAACAAATCCATTATTGGAGAAAATGTAATAATTTTAACACATATGCGTATGCACCTTATAAAAAATGTATTAAGATAACTTATATTAATGAATATATTAGGTAATGATCCGACTTTGCAAAAAATTTATTGGTATATACTATATCACAACAAAATCTTTACAAAAGAAAAAAACACGCCAAGTATAAAAAAAATTCGACATTGTATGCAAAATTTTAGAAATGTACAGCTCAAAAATAAATATAAGATCATAGCTACTCAGCCAAGTATAAATGGTTCATCAATTTTTGCAAATTAATATCTGATCTGATAGAAAGTTTATCACAGAATCATCTTTGTATTTTTAAGAATAATATTATCATCTGTATAATCAAAACGATTTAGACCCGGCATTGAAAGGATCAAAATTAAAGTGACGAGCAAAAACTTGGCGTGCCCGGGTTGGGGCATTAAAATTACAGAAATTTTCTAATTAGATTAATTAAAAATTAATCTATAAAATTGATTTGTAGAATAATACATAAGATTTTGTGTTTAAAAATATACCATATTGTACGATATAATTATGCTATTCTTTTCTTATATTTTTATATTTTCTTCACAATTTATTTGTTAGGCTTGTAATATATTCTTAAAATAAATTTTAGAATTGTAATTAATTTGTTTATATTTTATATTAAGACAGTACTTTTTAATTAATGTTATTTATATTTATTTTTTATATACAGATAATTCAAGATAATTTTATTTATTATATACATAAATTTGCTAATGCACATACAATTCATTGCATATCAGATTTTAAAGTTTATTTCATTATTTATTCTAATGTATTTTTATTATTTATTCTAGTGTATTTTCAATTAATTTGATTTATATTTTATTTATTTATATACAGATAATTGAAACTAATTTTATTTATCATATATATTTGCTAATGCATATACCTTTCATTGCATGTCAGATTTTAATGCCCCGACCCGGGCACGCCAAGTTTTTGCTCGTCACTTTAGTTTTAATCCTTTCAATGCCGGGTCTAAATCGTTTTGATTATACAGATGATAATATTATTCTTAAAAATACAAAGATGATTCTGTGATAAACTTTCTATCAGATCAGATATTAATTTGCAAAAATTGATGAACCATTTATACTTGGCTGAGTAGCTATGATCTTATATTTATTTTTGAGCTGTACATTTCTAAAATTTTGCATACAATGTCGAATTTTTTTTATACTTGGCGTGTTTTTTTCTTTTGTAAAGATTTTGTTGTGATTTCACTGTTTTTTGTAAAAATTATAAAAGTAAAAAAATTATAAAGTTTTTTATGTAACAATAAAAGTATATAGTAACCTGTATACTGTAGATTCTGAAGATGGTCCAAAACATAGGACCGAAACGTACCAATAAAAAAATTTACTTTTAAATAAATTATAATATAATATATATATATATACATATATATATTAATATATATATCATAAATATACATACATACATACATACATATATATATACCTAAATACATATATACATACATACCTCTTTATATTCTCTCGTCTTTCCTTCTTCCTCTTTATCCCTTCTTCAGTAACTTTATTTCTTCTTTTTTAACTTTATTTACTTTAATAGTTTACTTTGACAGTTATTTACTTTGACAGTTTGACATAAACTGTCAAACTGTCAAACGACTGAAACAAGTCACACAAACGAAATATTTTATATTTGCGCATTGCAAATATGCCTTGAGGGACAAAATCGATTTGCGTGTGTGCGTGAGTATGTACGTGAGAGACTGAAAGTTGAAAGTCTTAAAACGCGAGATATATATATACTTTTTTGGGTACGAATTTTCGAGACCTCGGGATTGACTGCACTAATCATCTTCGAACTGGTCGCAATTGAAAGCTTATATTAACATTACATAAGCAAAATGCCGTTAGATTTTTGATTATGGCTTTAGTTCGAAAAATATCTTGACAGAAAGCTCGTATATGACAAGAATTCCGGATAAGCTACTTAGTAGCGGCGCGGTACCAGCGGTACCCTGAACGTTATGAATTTTTTTATACTTGGCGTCGCGCCGCTACCGCGTCGCTTGATTTATGAGCATCATATATTTCTTACGCGGTGAAAAATACGTCGTTATTGTGATTCGTAAGTTCTTGACCGGCGTAGTTAGCGAAAAAAAAGTAAAAAAAAAATGATAGATATAATTACGAAATGCAGCAAAAATTGATCAACGTCATCTTCATGCAATACAATCTCAAATATCTCAGATATCTAAAACACAATGTTGCAATTAACATTTTACATATATCAGAAAAAAAAGATAAGGAATTAAAATTATTTATATAAACAAGATCACGAAATTTTCTTTCAGTTTTTACATTATAAGATTTTGCAAAAAGTTTTTTATTTCAAATAAAGATTATTACGAAATGCTATGTTGTTTGTTTTAGTAATAAATTTTATAAGGCCAGAAAAACTCACTGCGAAAAGATTCAGACTCAAACAAAGCACATCAACTACTATTAAGAAATGTGAATATAGGAAAATAGAAATGTGGAGAACCTTCAGCAAAAAAAAATATTATTTTATCCATGTATTTTATATAATTATTATCAGATAAATACTAACTCGATAGCTGTACGATGAATATCTACGTTATAAATTATTTCTTTATGCATTATAATTTCATTCTTTGGGCAAATATTGTTCCGCATATTTATTGCCTTCTCTATGCGATAATTGTAAAAAGTTTTTCTGCTGCAGTTATACTGATCCCTAAAAACTTACTTTAAAAAAAAATAAAAAAAAGGCGCCAAGTACACGTGCCAGTTAAGGAAAACTGTTATATTTATTTACAAAATAGTGTCTTTAACCTACAAAAATAATGATATCAAAAAAATTGCGCCAATTAAGAATATAAGCTTTTAAAAATATTAATTAAAAAATAATATTAAACTAAATTAGAAATTAATAGAAAAATTAAAATTTAAAAATTAATACAAAATATTAAAAATTTTTACTAAATTAAAAATTAATACAAATAAAAAAAGTTAAAAAATTTTAATTAAAAAAACTTGGCGTTGCTAAATTTCAAAGTATATATTAACTCAACACATAATAAATTCAATTTAAATCTAAATTGATAAATCAATATTTAATTTAGATTCATCAATAACTGTAATGTAAATACATATTTAAGAATACGTTAATTGTAGCATAATCTTTAATTTAGCAGCGCCAAGTTTTTTTAATTAAAATTTTTTTAATTATTGTACGAAATTAAAACAACTATTTTGTACAACTTTGTTCGATTAAAATATTTTTAAAAGTATTTATTTTTAGTTGGCGTTATTGTTTGATATCACATTATTTTTGTAGAATATATTTTACACAATTAAAATATTTTGTAGAACAGTTCTTAACGGTTTTTAAAAGACGAGAAAGAACGATTCATTTTACACCATTTCTTCATATATTATTCGCTATTACTTCATATGTTTCAGCGCAGAATTATAATTTTAAGGTGCGTTATAAATTTATATCTCACACAATATTCTTTTTGCGCAGATAATTCAAATAATAATTTTATCTAATAATTAACAGTGCAATGGAAGGATGTATTGTTTTCTGTGTCTTGCAGAAATATTTTTATGTCAAAGGATCTGCACGATGAGAGAAAAAGATAATGTACATTTATGCAAATTTATGCAGAGATCTTAAATTGTGATAACAGTTTTCGTACATTTTTGGTAACATTTGCGCGCAAGGTAAACAGAAATAAAAATTTGTACACGCGCGAGTCGAGTTGAAAATAAATAATAACAGATAATAACACATAAAACAATCGAGTTTCTATTAAATTTATTCGATAACTTCGTTATTATACGATAAAAATGTCTTCATTTTTTACTCTACATGTTTTAGGAATACTATGTAAAATTATTATACACATATATGTATACCTATACAGTCGGTATACAGATTACAGATGATTTACCATCGGCAGCGTCGTTAGCGTAATCTTGCGTCAAAACATTAGAAACGTACATTTTTCTGACGGAGATGACCGGGACGTTTCTTAATTAATTAAATGAAAATTTTTACATTGAGATTTTGCATCATAGTACTTTCGCTTATAATGCACGTAGAGCAAAAATAAAGACATTTTCTTTATATAATTCAAACTCAAGCTATCGATTAAGCCTAGTGAAAACTCAATCCGTTCAGCGGTTATTGAGGTCTGATAATCTCAAGTACTCTCAACTGACCGGCTCGCGAATAGATACGCGGTGCGTCTTTCGTTGCTTGCGCGGCACTTGGCGCGAGACGCTACCGCGTCTCTTGATACAAGCTCAGCAGCAGATGCTCCGTCTGGATCTCAATATTAAATGACGTCGTTATGATAACGACTCTCTTGCGAACGATTGTTTGATGACAATTTGTAAAAAGTTTTTCTATAAACATGTCCTTCGAGCACGAATGATTAACTCTGCTTAACGACTTTTTTTTAGTAGGTTGGCACTTAAAATCTATAGTATGTGTAATGGAAATCATAGATTTTCAGTACCGGTAGTACATGCAACAAGTATATCACGGGAACCAAACAAAAACAATTCTTAAGAGAGCAGCTGTCTATTTAACATTAAAATTTCTTTGAAGTATTTTTTTTTCTGTTTTTTTTTTCTTGAAATCCAGGAGAGATAAGAAATATTTTAAAGCATTTGTAACATTAATTGGATCGCTTAATAACTTTATTGTATTATTAAATGTAATTTGTCAGATTTCATTCTAACCTCTACAGCGTGATTTGTTATACATATATGTGTAACTGTTTATTTATAGAGAATGGATAATAAAGAAGAAAAGAGAAAAAACGTGCTGCTAAAACTACACGTAGGCCATATGAATTGTATTTGGAAGAACTTTGCGCAAATAAAGCGTTTAGAGAAAACAAGTTTGATGCTACACAACATAATATTATTGATGAATCGTGGCAAAATCTTTGCAAAAAACTAAATGCTTCTGGGGGACAAATAAAATCAATCAAAGAATGGAAAAGGGTAAAATTCAGTGTACTGTTTTAATACTGTAAACCAGTTTGAACTATAAACCAGTTTATACTTTGCTACATAATATTTCTAATGATTATTTATATAAGTATTTACATACTGGAAATCACAAGTAAAAGTCGAGCTCGTGAATTAAAAATAGTGCAACAGGAAACTGACTTAGAGAGCACTATATTGGATATTATTGGTCGCGTGTAGTGGATGGTATGAGTGATGTTGCGCAATTTGGAATGGGTAAAAAATGCTATTTATTTGAAATATTGCTATTATTTAAACTAAAATATAATAATAATGTTAAATTCTTAAATGTCGCCAGTAGATAAAATAAAAGACGTAGGTTTAATCGACCAAACTGGCAATTTATTGATTAAAATGGATCACAACGTTTCGACGTTTTACGTTTTCGAATTATGGAGCCTACGCAGTTTGATACGTTCTTCCAAATGATTTCCAAACGGTTCGGCAACACCTACACGACCTTGATGAAGTCATGGATCAACAACAAGAAGAAGATCTGTACTGCTAATCAACAATTAATTTTCTTACTTCGATGCAGAAGTTACGATTTAATTCCGTCACATATTAATAAGTTAAAAGTTAACATCATGTTTTATAGTAGTAGCATCAATCGTACATTTGAAAATATTACGAAGAAATATCGGTACAGATTGTTGAATTTAGAAATTAAAGACCTTAATTTCAACTTAAATTACTTGCGTGCTAAAGTCAGAAGGATTGAAAAAAGTCTTTTCGAAGGTCTACCACGAGATTTAGTACTCAGATTTTTGGAGCTTAATAAACGTAAGTCTATAGCATTTAACAATAGAACAAAAACTAATCTAATTTAAAAATTTAAAAATTTGACCATTAAGAATAATACAGTTTTGAATCCTTTTAACAATATAGACAAATCGGGATGGTTGATTAACATTAGTAGTAATAAGATTATTCCTGAGAGAGTTTCTGTATTTTTGAGCCTTGGTGACAATTTTGGATTATCGGTACGTCAATCTTACAAAAATGACCGTATTGATATTTTGCTTGAGACTCTGAAGAATTTCGAAATCAATTATAGCCGCATCCCTAGTGGATCGGTTGAAACGACTAGAATTTCGGTCGCTAATTCTCTCCAGAGATTCCTCTGTGAAAATAAACATGTTAACTTTGTAGATAGATATATTCTCAAAGGATTATCTCTCTGCAAAGAATTCTTACATAACAATGATGATTTGTTTGTCACTAAGGCGGATAAAGGTCAAGCCACAGTAATCATGGACAGAATTGATTATGTGGAGAAAATGGAATCTCTATTAAGTGATCAATCTACTTATAAAAAACTGAAGAAACATCCGATCAGAAAATTAACTAATAAAATTAATACAATTGTTAAATCGTGGCGAAATAACGATTTAATCGACGATTTCACATATAAAAAATTGAACTCTACAAACGATAATTTACCACGATGTTATGGTTTGCCTAAGATTCATAAAACTGGTTTTCCACTACGGATTATTGTGTCGTCACTTGGTAGTCCGTTATACAACGTCGCGAAATACATGCATGATATAAGGTCAGTGCAGGTAATTACGCCACCTTAAGCTTTTGGATTTTTTGGACACTTTGCTGAATATCGAATCAAAAAATTAAGTGTACCATAATTAAAAGTGATCTTTTGGCTGCCTCAAAAAAATATTTCAACGTTTTATCTCCTCTCTTTCTTTTTCCACCAATCGTTTAAAAAAAGTGCGTCAAAGTGGCGTATTTACCGACACGTGCAGGTAATTACGTCACCTAATAAAAAATTCATATAAAGTGATTTTAAGGCGTGGAATCATGTGAGAAACTAACTCAGGGCTTTGCAACAAACATTTTGTGAATTTTACTCGCAATTCCAATGCAGAAAAAAAGGAACGGGGAGACAAACGTGTTTTGATTATAAATTTTATTTTTTAAAAATAAGCAGAATTAATTTTTATTTTTTATCAAGTATAAGTTTTATTTTTTACATTGAAAAAACTGCCACAATTAAAACGGATCTAAATACAAATATAGAGGCAAATTCGTTAGTAATTCTAATGAGTTCTTAAAGTGGCGTAGTTACCAGCAGCCTGAAATTTCGTAAATAAATTACTATTTTTGTACTTAAATGAAATGGAATGACAAAAACGACTATACTTTCGGAAAAGGCGTTGAATTTACTACCAAAATAATGCTAGTAAATATTTGAAATGTAATAATTACTGCCGGCAAATTAGCGGCGAGTGTAGTGCCAAATTTATAGTGGCAAATTTTTTGATAACAACTTTTGTTCTAATCGTTACTACAAATCACTGAATGTTCAAAACGGCAAAATGTTTGTTGATATCAACTTAGTATCTATACCTTCACAATTAACATTCGTCATTTAAAGCCATCCGTACGTATTAATGAAGAATTAGATGGCGTAATTACCTGCACTGACCTTATTACAGATTTCTATTTTGGAACCTAAATCTCATATCAAGGATGGTTGGACATTTGCTAATAATATGAAAGATAAATTTATTAATGATGACGAAATAATGATTTCACTCGATGTTACCGCATTATTTACTAATATTCCTAAAGAATTGATTTTGAGTGCTGTTACTAAACGTTGGAATTATATTGCTCCTAACACGAAATTTAACTTATCTCAGTTTTTATACGCGATCGAAACGGTTTTAGATTCCACTAGTTTTTCTTTTAATGAACAGTTTTATAAACAGATCTTTGGCAGTCCTATGGGATCTCCCTTGTCACCTATTCTATCAGATATCGTGATGGATGATTTAGAGACGCATTGCTTAAGTTTGTTGAGTTATAATGTTCCTATTTATTATAGATATGTTGATGACCTTTTTACCATTGTTCCACGCACAAAGATTGACGAGATAAAATCGACCTTCAATAATTATCATCAGCGTCTAACATTTACGCACGAAATTGAATCTGATTCTTGTATTAGTTTTTTGGACACGACAGTCATTCGTTTGGATGGGAGGCTTTTGACTAATTGGTATAGGAAACCTACGTGTTCTAATAGATACATTAATTTTCATTCTAATCATCCGTTTAAATATAAAATGAACACCATTTATAATCTTGTTGATCGTGCTATTTTATTATCAGACGTTCGGTTTCATTGTAAGAATATCGATACTGTGAAACAGATTTTATCCAATAATTGTTTCCCAACACAAATTATTAATCGTTACGTTCACAAAAGACTTAATTTTTTTAAACATCGTGATAATGAAAATATGAACACACAAGGTGATAATTTAGACACACCGTTTTACATTTCTCTGCCATTCGTTGAAGGCTTGAGCGATGAGATTAGTCGTGTTCTTAAAAATATTGGTTTTAATGTTGTCTACAATGTACCTAAAAAATTTAATACATTGATTATAAGCGAGGCAAAGATAGAATGCCTATTAACAACAGGACTGAAGTCGTTTATAAATTAGATTGTAAAAATTGTAACGCTTCATACATTAGCCAAACGAAAAGACATTTAGGTACCCGTGTCAAAGAACATTTTAACAACATAAAATTGCACGCAAGTAATTTTTCTGTCATTAGTAAACATAAATCGGAATTTAATCGCGACTTTGATTGGTCAATGCCGATTATTTTACATAATGAAAAACATGTGAGAAAGAGAGAAATCGCTGAAATGTTTTTTATTAAAAAGTTTGACAACACTATCAACTTACAAAAAAACACTGAAAATTTAAACAATATTTATGATAGATTAATAAAGGTCGTTTAGTCTTTCTTAGTATGTTTGACGGAGAGGTTGACATAATGCAATCTTGACATAGTGATTTCCTCATTTCTCGCAATTTAACAGCTAACTAAAATACTGTATGTATATATTTTTCGCTTATTGTTGTTATCAATCTGCAGCACGTAATTTACTTTTTATAATATCGCTAAAAATTTTTCAGTTCACTTGGTAAGGACCAAAACTCATGATCAAAACGTTGTGATCCATTTTAATCAATAAATTGCCAGTTTGGTCAATTAAACCTACGTCTTTTATTAAAATATAGTAAAATTAAAAACATAATTTTAAAATAATTTTTAGTCGATAACACTGGTCGACATGTCAGATGCGGATTGAGTTTCTCGAGTCATTTCCCGTAAATTTTTGGCCGCTGAATTCGAATCTGAGAGCCGGGTTTTGGATAGGCTTGGTCTAGCAGTATGGAAAGGATTTTGGGCACTTACAAGGTTCTACTGTAGTCTAAATTTCATATTTTCGAATACGGTTGCGGGCCGGACTGACAGGCTGCGCGGGCCGGACGTTGAGTATCCGTAATGTACATGATATATTGTTCGTCATGATACAAAATAGTGAACAAAAAACTTGGTACAAATAATGATACTAGATCAAGATCTATTAAATTACGCAAATAACTATGTAACTAAATCAAGATCTATTAAATTACGCAATTAAAAGAAAAACATGTTATAAGAAACTACTTGTTAAACGAAGTTATCCTTGATATTTCAAGAATGATTTACAACATCCTTTTCAATCTAAAAGACTCAATCAAATCGCACTGATTATTTCGTAAGCCATGGATGCCCAACTAGTTTCTCCGAAAGTCAGATTTCAAATTTTGACCATTGCTCTCGGGCCAGACTAATATCAATTCATTGCCCTCTTTGCGTTACCTAGGGACTATCACGTGGAGGTGAGGCTATAACTAACGACTATCCTTTTTTGTTTACTCTCTGTCTCGCTCTATCGAGCCTATCAAGGCGACGGAGAGATGTAAGCGCTTTAGCTCGCGAGCCGGGTTTTGGACAGGCCTGGTCTAGCAGTATGGAAAAGATTTTGTGCACTATTACGAGGTTCTACTGTAGTCTAAATTTCATATCTTCAAATACGGTCGCGGGCCGGACTGACAGGCTGCGCGGGCCGGACGTTGGGCATCCCTGGCGTAAGCTATAATTCAGTGCTGGGATTTACTTGCACATTTCGGCTCGATTCCGGGATTCATGCCTATTGCCCCCCACTCACCGCTCGCGCGTTAGCAACGAGTCGCCAGATACGCGTAATTAAAGATGCGGCGCTTTGTCTCAGGAGCGCCGCACCCTTAGTCACGCGTATCTGGTAACTCGTTGCTAACGCGCGAGCAATGAGTGAGAGGCAATAGGCGTGCGTCGCGAAATCGAGCCGGAATGTGCAAGTAAATCCCAGCACTGCTATAATTTATTCTCATTATTTGCTTGAGTGGGGAAAACATAATAAAAGCGTTAAAGAGTGTATGATATCCGCAGTAGTAACATAGATACAAAGCCATATTATTATATATATTTCGCTGTTATCATTGTTCAGTACAATGACATTTTTAAGTGTGGTATTAACTTTTCTGGCATGTATTGCCATATGTTACTTTATCTTAAATTACCGCCGCCGACAGTCTTCTATTAAAACAGTCAACTCTCTGCCTGGTCCAAAAACATTTCCGCTTATTGGAAGTGCCTTCTATCTTCTGCAGCGGAGTCCTGATGGTAATACTAAAGAGATAGAAATATGTTTAATTATAAAATAATGTGCTTAATTTATGGAAAAATAATGAAGGAATTAGTAATAAAACTTTTTGAAGTATATCAGTATTTCAGAATAAATATAATTATTGTTAATATTCTATTGGTGTGTTTAATATAATAAAATGTAGATAAATTATTTCACGTAATATATCATATAATATTTTTTAGAATTTTTGGATACTTTAATTAAACTGACAGAAAAATACTCGACTCCATTACGGTTTTGGATGGGTAACAAGTTATTCATTGCAATAGACAAACCAGATCAAATACAGGTAGAAAGACAACACTTATATATTTACTAAATCACTTATATATTTTACTATAAAAATGTATGGGTATTTATATTTATATAGAGAAAATTTATTCTAAACAAATATAATTTCTTATATTTATATAATATACCATATCACTTATCTAACCAAAGTGATTTTCTGAAGTGTATGTTAATTGTCTAAATGACAAAGACAAACATGTATTAGAAAAGTATTTATAAAATTTTATATAACGTTGTAGACAATTTTACAAAACAGCCATTGTTTGGATAAAAGTGTACTATATTATTTTCTTGAATTATTATTTGGCAAGGGATTACTTACAGCTCCAGGTAAGGTATTTAAAAAAATAAAACTTATTTAATTACTTTTAATAATTTATTTTGCATAATACAGTAGTTTTAAGTCATTTTTATTAAATAATTTATTTGCATTTTTATAATTGTACTACATTTTTATTTACAATAGCGAAAATTTTAGGTTTTTTGTTAACATTTTTTAATATTATAATTTTTGTGTTATCTTTTTTCGGTAAATCTTGCGAAAGGATTATATCTTATCCTTATCAATCACCTTTAAGTTTCATATAGGCGAAAGTTACCTAAATCATACCACTTAAGATATTATATATTATATTTCCTATTTGGCACTAATTTGTACATAAATTAATTATTGGAAATTGTAACTTGATGTTTAAGACATCTACTATTACGTGTTTAACTTTTTGTCAGGAACAAATTAATAAGTTATAACTCTTTTTATGACATAATGTAAAAGATACGAATTAAGCAACCAGTCTCCTAAATCGTACCTTCTTTAAAAATAGTAAATTTGCGAATGGAAATAATAAAATACGGGTTGCGAAAAATGTGATTAATTTAATAACATATATTTATACATAGTAAGAAGAAATAAAGAAACATCCACAGCATACAATAATTAAGAAATAATATATTTATGTAAATATTAATTTATAGCAGTTAAGAATTTAAGGCTCTCTATATGAAATATAAATTCAAATTTCAACGACTTATTAGAGCCAAATGCTGATGGTACGTACAGTTTCAAGGAAAGTTAAATTTTCGTTGAAATTGATTAATTGTGCACATAGGCTCTTATAAGCCGCTGAAATTTGAATTTATATTAATTCATATCTCATATTAAATTATATTTTATCAATAACAAAAAATAGAAAATATCCAGCATATAGTAATAATTATTAAATAATATATTTACATCACTTACAATTAGGACAATAATAAATTTTTCTTTGATAATATGGTCATATAAGTTAATTTATGGTAGTACGATTTAGGAAAAATGATCAATTTATTTATAAATATTGATTCAAGCTTTAAAATAAATGTAATATATACATGAAATGAATGTAAAATATTCTATGATAAACTAACTTTAAAAAAAATACACTAATGCAAAACTGCATTGTTAAATTATTATCAATAAAAAAAAAACAAAAGTTGCATCAATCGTACTTGATTCTTCAAAATTTTGTAGCACGCACAAAATAAGATATAATCTGGAAATTTTCTGTTTCTGTTTCTAATTGCTCATTTATTTCATATTTATACCGTTCTATATTTTTGTCGCTTATATTAAATAATAAAGAAATTGATGGTATAATTTAGGTGACTGATTCGAATTAAGCAACTCTCTCCAATATTATAGTGAATAGAATCTTGAATCAGGCGCAGTTTGAATCACATTGCGGACTCTTCTAGTTTCTGAGATACGACACTGTAAAATATTGCGTTTATATTCCTGATAATATTCAGTTTTTCATATTGTGTGTTATTCATGTCTCTTCGTTGATCTTCTTTCATCATCTTTCGTTTATGTACGCTACCTCTTATATGTGCAATATGAGTGTCACATCATCATCAATAGATTTCATCTATTTCTGCGTGTTTTTAAACAGTTTCCGATATGCAACTGCACGAGTTTTTGAGTGTTGTTACAGATAGAAATATAATAAGAGGCCTTCCTATTGTATGGAAGTATTAAATATACGAAATGTAAAAAAATATTAAGTTTAAATCGGGAGTATATACTCTGTATTTATCATACTACAAAATATAAACAACTACATTTTATTGTTTTAGTGTACTGCAAAGTACATACGTGAGCAGATAAGGGACTCCGTCCCTTCTACTGCACTCCCTTTTCGTAAAACTTGTAATCTAATTCAAACTAATTTCTGTCTTCTAAACAAAAATTAGGTTAAAATTTTTTCTGAATAGGAATGCAGAGGGAAAGGCGAAGTCATTTTCTCGCCCACGTATGTACTTTACAATAAAGTAAAACAAAAAAATAACTCCCCATAAGTTAGAAGTTTTCCACATAAGTTAGAAGTTTACTTTCTTTTACGAATAATCTTCGTACTACTTTGGATAATGTGTTGCAAAACACATGTAAAATTATATAATTATAACATTGAAAGTATACTAATATCTTTGAACATGATATGTCAAAGTCAAAGTTATCAAAATTGATAATGGCTCGATCAATTTACATGCGTTACTCTTAAGATATATTATTTTTAATGAATTTTTAAAAAGTACAAAATTTAAAAGTGACATATCTCAGAAACTCAGAAGAGTTCGTGATTCGAAGTGTGCGTGAGAGATTCAAAACTCTATCAACTTTAATATATGTGAAAATCAAAGTGATCGGTGAGCTTTAACCTTTTCGCAAGATTTACTTATTACTTTATCTACCTTTATTATCTTCTTATAAAATTTACTTTAGCATCTATATGGACTGAACATCGAAAAATGATAACGCCAAGTTTTAATACAATAATGTTACACAAATTTTTTGATATATTTGTCGAACAATCCTTAATATTTACGGACAAATTAGAAAAAGTTGGACTAAACGGGAATGAAGTTTTCTTTCTTCAACATATGACAGAATATACTTTTACTATTGCATGTGGTAAGGCGAAGTATTTTTATTTATTTATAAAGCATCTCATATCATAAAGGTTATTATAACGAATAATCGGCATCGTAAAAATGAAAAAAGATTCAGAAAATTCGCTAAGGATGAAAAAAAACATATACGGTACAACAGTAATTACACTTTATAAATTCAATAATAAATTAAACGTTATTTATATAAAGATAAGATTTCGAAAATATCAAATTGTGTATTAATTTTATAATACCAGAATCAGATTAATATTTTATTCGAGTTAATTATAATCATAAGTTTGCATCAAATAAGTATAAAATATAATATAAAATTCAATTTATGTTTTTGGATTTTTATATTACTATTTTCTGAAACACTTTAATGACGTAAAATATGGGAAAAATGCTGTAAAAGATCGTTCAAAAATTTGACACTAATAATAAATTAATAATAATAAATTAATATTGCAAAGATTATAACAACAAAAGCAATGAAATACGTATATTCTTGCACAGCTGACTGTTATTTTCAAATACTTGGAATAAAAGCATCCATTTTCAATTTTGAATATACATATCACATTTGTTTAGTAAATATAATGTTTAATGCGTAATTGAATATAATTAGTCAGTTACTAGCTGCTATCTTGAATAATGAGTTATTATTTTTCATATGACGTTATAAAGCTACAACAATGGACATTAAAGTTGAATATCTATCAAATCTAATCAGCCAGTATTTCAAAGCAATAACGAGGTAAAAAAGAGGTTTCTTTATTGTAACTATACAAAATTTAATATGCATAAATCGTAAGAATAAATCACGATTAATTAAACATGCTTTTATGTCTTATAAAATATTACTTTAAAAAAAATATGTTTCAGCTACAAAGAAACTTTTAGAATAAGAATACGAAATATATTCTTATATCCCAATTTTATATTTAATCTCACTGCTACGGGACGAGAACAACGAAAGTGTATAAATATCATACATACTTTGATAGATAAGGTAAATATTGCAAATATTATTATTCTAACTTGCACAGTATATTATACATTACACAATCTATTATTACACAGATAATACAGCAGCAGATATATGTATCTAATGAATTGAATATTAAGACCAAAAGTGTAACAAGTCGTAAGTTTGTTGGTATTTTATTTGCATGTTTTGATCTCTGTATTATAATGTTGCGCAGACAACAAAATGAGTTTTTTCTCATAGCTTTAGATAAATATTATTAAAGTATGCTTCGTTTTATTAAAATGCTGAATTTTATTCGTTGATAAAGCGTCACTTTTTTCAGTCCCGCTTTCAATAATAGTTTTCGAAATAAGAATAAGAAATAATAATTAATACATATTATACATATATATGTACACTTGAATGTACACACGCACGCACTCACAAAAGAAAAGCTTACATTTTTTAAATTGCATTCTTTGAATAATATAGATGGAATACTTCTACACATTCTAATGGAAGCATTTTATAAAAATAAGTGCACACAAGAGATGATACGCGATAACATAGTTACTGTGCTATTAGCGGTATGTATAATATCTTTACATATAATTGTTATTGTATATAAACAAAGAACTAAATATAAAAAAATTTTTTTATTAGGCCACCGACACAACCGCTGTTACAATAGATTTTGTCGTCTTAATGTTAGCAAATTTTCCAGATATACAAGTATGTACATATAAAATTTATTCAGAAATAATTAATTTAAAAAACAAAGCATGATCTAGTTCTGATACAAAAATTGCAGAAAAATATATGTATTTATTTAAGCAATAATGAAAGAAATTTTATGTGAATAAATTTTTTTTTTCGGTGAAAAGGGGACCGAGCTCTAATGTTCTTGATCTTCACATTTGTTTTGAATGTAAAATTACCATGAATAATTCTCAAAAAGTTTTAGCTGTCGCTTATTGTTTATTCTCAAATGTTTAACCAATAAAGTTTTATGCAAAACTAGATTTTAACGTAAATTGAAAATGAAAAACTCAATGTTAAACATAATTTACATAGTAACTATACTCTCTCTCTCTCTCTCTCTCTCTCTCTCTCTCTCTCTCTCTCTCTCTCTCTCTCTCTCTCTCTCTCTCTCTCTCTCTCTCTCTCTCTCTCTCTCTCTCTCTCTCTCTCTCTCTCTCTCTCTCTCTCTCTCTCTCTCCCCCCCTCTCTCTCACCCCCCACCCTCTCTCTCTATCTCCCCCCTCTTTCTCTATCCCCCTCTCTCTCCCTCCCCCTCTCTCTCCCTCCCCCTCTCTCCCTTTCTCTCTCCCTCTCTCTCTCCCTCTCTCTCTCCCTCTCTCTCTCCCTCTCTCTCTCCCTCTCTCTCTCTTCCTCTCCCTCTCTCTCTTCCTTTCTCTCTCCCTCTCTCTCTCCCTCTCTCTCTCCCTCTTTCTCTCCTTCTCTCTCTCCCTCTCTCTCCCTATCTCCCTCTCTCCCTCTCTCCCTCTCTCCCGCTCTCCCTCTTTCCCTCTCTCTCCTCTCTCCCTCTCTCCCTCTCTCCTTCTCTCTCTCTCTCTCTCTCTCTCTCCCTCTCTCTCCTCTCTCTCCTCTCTCTCCCTTCCCTCTCCCCCTCTCTCCCCTCTCTCTCTCACCCCTCTCTTTCCTCTCTCTCTCCCCTCTCTCTCCCCTCTTTCCCCCCTCTCCCCCTCTTTCTCCCCCCTTCTCTCTCTCTCAAAAATGTAATCTCTTATGATATATATTGCATATGTTTATACTTATATAATTAGGAATTTTATTTAATCTTATAATAGGAAAAAGTGTATAAAGAATTATGGGAAATTTACGGGACCAAAACTCCAAAATCTGCTCCAATTAAATACGAAGATTTACAACATATGAATTATTTGGACCGTATTATTAAAGAAACCATGAGAATATTTCCTGCTGTTCCTATTATTGCGCGACGTCTATCGGAGGACATAAAAATGGGTCTGTTTACATTCATATATAAATACATAGTTATTTTATGTGCCTATTATATTATTGTATGCATAATTATTATTGTGTATTACCTAAATACGAAAAAAATTTGTTTTAAAAAAAAATGTACTTTTTAAATAATGTATCTTCAAAAAATGATTAAAAAACTAATATATTAAAAGAGCACAAGAAATTGTGTTTACATTTATCAAAGATTAATACCAACAAATTTGAAAAAATGTATTTCCAATTTTAACAAGAAATATCGTTTTGTAAACCAAATACACACTTGCCTGTACAATAAAACAAAAGTCGATTTGATTCGACTATATTTCCTCTATTGCTTTATTTATAAACTATTTGTTATGTTTCTATTATAATAACATTTAAAAACAAAAATATATGTTTCAGACGAGGTTATTTTACCAAAAGATTCTGACATCATTATACCATTTATGACGTTGCATCGAAACGAAAAATATTGGCCCAATCCGTTGGTATTTGACCCGGATAGATTCCTCCCTGAGAGAATAGGAACATCTTATAAGCGTTATTACATGCCGTTCAGTATGGGACCCAGAAATTGTATAGGTATGTAGATATGAACAAATTACAAAAACAACATGTATCACGATAAAATTGAATTGCATATAACTGCTAAACTTTTGCAGGTATGAAGTACGCGATGATTTCAATGAAAGTTATGCTAGCAACTTTGATACGAACATTTATGTTCAAATTAGATAAAAGTATCGAGATCGATAAAATAAAGTTAAATTTTGACATAACACTATCTACTGTTGAGCCTATAAAAGTCAAAATTGAGAAACGAAATCTGTATTAAAACGGAGCAAATATACAGGACAACATTATTGGATGATACAATATATTTTATGTATATGTGTGTGTGATATTTTGTTTATAGTATACTATAAGGTCACGCGGAGAGGAAAAGATAAGCCGCAATTTATTTATAACGCGTTTACAATTAAATAACAGCCCACAGTAGCGCCACGAATAGTTGGAAAACTGAAATTAATTATAAAAGATCGGCCAATCCGCGCGATTATAAGTGCGCGGCGAAAAGAGACATCTCAATGTTGCATTCTACATTTCTTATATATATATATCTATCTATTTATATAAGTACCGTCTGTCTGTCTGTCTGTATGACCGCGAACTACTTCCACATTTATGGACCGATTCTTTTGAAATCGGTATCAAAATTTTGCAAATTATTTGGGGATGGCTACTATGTGGTTTTTTTTAGTTTTACACCCTCACCCACGCACCCACCCACGCACTCACACATTTATTGACCGATTTTCTCGAAATTGGTACCAATATTTTGCAAATTTTTCGGGGATGGCTACTATGTGGTTTCTTTTAAGTTTTACATCCCCACCCATTCACCCACGCACTCACCCACGCACTCACACATTTATCGACCGATTTTCTCGAAATTGGTACCAACATTTTGCAATGTTTTCGAGGATGGCTACTATGTGGTTTTTTCAGGGTTAAAATATTTTAGTATTAGATGACAGACTGTATGACCTGCTAATAAGTGCACTGTTAGAGTATTGATTAAATGATACTCTATTTACGTGAAAAAATTTAAGTCGATATCTAAAAATTTTGGAAAGTTAAAAAATCCACGCCCTATTTGTGAAAAATTAGAAATTCTATAAAAAATGAACCCCATAACCGATCTTAGCCAAATTCAATACCAACCAATCTTTAAGGATAATTTATTCATGTAAAAAATTTTAAGCCGATATATCTGAAAATTTGCAGAAGTTAGAACATTTACGCCCTTTTTTGAAAAATTAAAAACTTTGCTAAATTCAATACCAACCAACCTTTAATGATAATGAAAAACCTTTAATAATAATGAAAATATTTGCAAAATTTTGGTACCAATTTCGAAAAAATCGGCGCATAAATGCGTGAGTGCATGGGTAGGTGTGTGGGTGGGGTTGAAAAATTAAAAAAAAACATAATAGCCATCCCCGAAAAATTTGCAAAATTTTGGTACCAATTTCGAGAAAATCGGACCATAAATGCGTGAGTGCGTGGATGGGTGCGTGGGTGGGTGGGTGGGGGTGTAAAACTTAAAAAACCACCATCGTCGCCATTCCTGAAAAATTTGCAAGATTTTGGTGCCAATTTCGAGAAAATCGGTCAATAAATGCGTATTTGCGTGGGTGGGTGCGTGGGTGGGGGTTTATAACTAAAAAAGACCACGACGTCGCCATCTGCGAAAAATTTGCAAAATTTTGGTACCAATTTTGAGAGAATCGGTCCATAAATGTAGGAGTAGTTCGCAGTCAGACAGACAGAGAACGGTACTTATATATATAGATAGTTATATACAATAGTTATATACAATAGTTATATGCAATACTTATATACAATAGTTATATACAATAGTTATATACAATACTTATATACAATAGTTATATACAATAGTTATATACAATACTTATATACAATAGTTATAGTTATATACAATAGTTAGCATTTAGTGAATGTTTGTTAAAATGAGCGAGCAAAGTATTTTTGTTGCATAACAATAATTCTTCTCTTTCTAATTAATGCAATGATTAAACTAGCAGAATTTTTGAGTGTATTTAATGCTCAATAAAACAGGTTTTTTTAAAGCATTCAAATGTACGATAAGACAAAATTTTTCAAAGAAGAACGAACAGCAGTGAAGAATGAAAGTTATTCCCGTCGCCAGCCTGTTAAGTTTTGCACTAGAATAAATCGAAAATCAGAGCCCGAAAATTTTTATAACTCTGATTTAATGTTTAAATTACCTGAGAGTGAGCAAAATTAAAGTTGTACCAGAGCAATGTATTACAGTGCAGAGAGAGTAAGTAAAAATATATATTCAATTATTGTATAATTTATCTTTCGAAATAAACTTACTAATAGTTTAAAAAATTCATCTTATATTCCGGTTTAAACTACTTTCGTATATTAAACAATATAAATATATATAGTGTTTAAGAAAAAAAATAATTCCATATTTCTCCGCCAATCTCGAATTCTGATTTTATTCTTGCAAAGAGTACATGATAAGAATTGTTAGGTATATATTAATTTTATATAAATTTCTACATCAATTACTACATCTTTTTTTCAAAATTGTTTTATATAATTATTTTAGTACTTTATAAATTTTCACAAAATATTTTTGAAGTATAATTACTTCTATTGAAAATATGATAATAATTACCAAAATAATTATACAAAACAATAGAAGTATAATTACTTCTATTGTTTTGAATAATTATTTTGGTAATTATTATTATTTTTTTAATTTACAATGCATCGTTAATAAATGATGCTATTTTGTCATTGTCCATCATCGTGATATGAGTACCTTCCACATAATGAATTTGTACCGCACCTTCCGTAACCTAAAAAAAATTTCTCTTATAAGAAATATCTTAAAAATAATAAAATATTTTACGCTCTAATCAAAATTACCTTATATAGACCATAATCCTCCTCAATAAAAGTGACAGACGTAAGTGTGGGTTTTAATAGCATTATAGATGTTTTAAGGCGTGGCAATGAAGATATATTATAATCTTGTACAGCGATTATATGATCGTAAATTGTTGAACATAAAAATTTTTTATTTTCAACAGTTAATACATTGATCTCCTTCGTAAAATGAGTAATTACTTCTAACTTTTCTTCCCATGTATTGCACTTTTTCAGCTCCAACACAAGCTGCAAAAAAATAATATTGTATTATACACAATTATAATAACGAAATAACAATTTCCATTTTAAACTAAAACGTTAATAATAAAAAAATAATAATAAATAAAATTTTCGCAGTCAAAAAAAGTCATAATGTGTCAAATAAATGTGTTTTTGATAATTGACTAACCATTTCATTGTTAAATTCTAAATACATTTTCATCAAACGAAGTAATATGTCATTTTGTAGTTCTTGTTCCGAAGGATGATTAAGAACATTCTCAATCAAAAATTTCATTAGATCAGGAGCTCCATCGATAAGTATTAAACGTCCAGAGAAATTCTTAGCTTCTAATAATCTTGCTAATTCGATGGCAATTAAGGATCCAAATGAATAACCCACAATTAGAAATTCTTTTTGACCTCTCAATTTTTGCAATATATGCTAGAAAAATAAACATCAACATATGACAGTACGTAAAAGAAATGCGTGCATGTGTGCAAGCGCGTGTGTATGTAATCAAATATCATTGTTTAAATACACAGCAATTTAATTGAATATTTCAAATAGATTATCTTATAATTCCGTACAGGCAAAAGATGTGCTGCTGATTCCGTTATCGAACGAGTAACCCCCGGAGTATTAAGTACACCGTGTTGCAAATATATCGCCGAAGATTTAATTTTCGATTCTACCAGTTTATATACTCTGGCACAGCCATCGACTCCTGGTATAAGAAATATTTCGCTTCCAATAACTTCCCTTCTTGTACCGACTTCTATATAAATGTCTGGACTCAAATCCGAATCATTAAGTTTTCGAGTCAACATTCTTAAACCATCCAAATCATTTGTATCAGCTTCAGCGACATCGTACATATTTTCGTGCTCGGCTGTATTTGTCATTTTTCTAAGTTCAGCGAAATTGAGATTTCGAATATCTTGTGCAGTCAATAAAATATCGAATTCTCTCTCCAGCGTCTGTTTAATTTCCACTGCCATCATTGAATCCAGTCCTAGTTCAGGCAGTGATATGTTCGGCGCCACTATGTTTGGATTTTTTAATCCTATTTTAGAAATTAGAAAAAGAATAAGATATTTAGATGTGATTTTAAGCAGGTCTTTCTTAAAATTTTACTTTACATATATAAATGTTTTGTCACGAATCTTTTATATAATAGTTGATTATGAAGTTACCCATAATATTTGCGACTGCTTCAAGTGGATTCGTTGCTCGGCCAAATCCTTTTTTCTTTTCAGCAACAACCATGCTACTTACGATTGACCGATCTTGTAGCAAGAATAATTCTAATGTATTCAGGCAAGAGGATATTTCTTGTTGCAATGTACCTCCAATAACAAGTTCTTTGTCGTCTTCTTGCATATCTGCGACGAGTCCAACATCACCAATAGCACCCCATTGTATGGCCAAACCATGAAAACCTTCTTTCATTCTTCTTTCACAAATTCTTTCCATTACGGAATTTGCCATTCCGTAATTTGTTTGGCCTGCGTTACCTCTTCCACATGAAACGGAAGAAAAAACGACAAAATGTCGAAGTTGAGGACAAATTGTTCTTGATAATTCGTCCATCTTTTTCGTTGTCCATGCCTTTGACACAAAGGAATCTTTGAATGTTTCTGGAGACTGATTCTTGAATATACCATCTTTCAACACAACTGCGAGATTAAATATAGCATCCACAGGACCTTGTTCTTCGGCAAATTTTAATATAGATTTACAGTCTTCGTATTTCGAAGTATCAGCAGCTGTAACGATTCGTACATTCACACCGTAAGATTGCCATAACCTTACTCTCGATCGCTGATAACCGTTCCTTATTCCAGTTCGCGAAGTCAGTACTAGATTTTTCGCACCACGTAGAATCAACCAATCAATTAATTCTAGACCGAAACCACCTAGTCCACCTAGAACGATGTAGCATTTGTGTTCCAGGCAGTAGTAGCGGGGATGTGCGAGTATAGGCGTATCCAAGGGTCCGTTTTCATTATGAATTTTTACTATTATCTACAAATAATATTGTTTTAAAACGATATTATTGAAAGATGCGAAGGAGAACATAAAGGACGAGAAGCTGTTAGAAAAAAATGAAGATCACAAACATTTACACAGATCACAGATCTGTAAGAATGAATAAACAGTTCATTCAGACAAATCACAGATCAATAAACTGTCAAATGATGTGTGGCTACAATAAAGTAATTAAAAAACTTTTCAAGAGTCAAATAAATAGTAGTTAAGATAAAACACAGTTAATGATTAAAAGCAGTTTAAAAGAAAGGGAGTTATTTCAAACGAATGAAAGAAAGCGATAATTGTGTGCGCCAATGTTTAAAAAAAGATTAAAGTAAAATGAAAATTTATAGCAGTGTTTTACTGTTGTGTATAATATACAAGTTGCATTATATTGACGAAGAGATTAAAGAGCAAAAGGATATTGCCGGAAGTGCAGATTAGAGGATTTAAAAAGAAAAGAAGAACAAATGGATAACTTGTACATACTACAGCGCAATTAAGGGAATACAACACGCGAAGAAAAAAGTGCTGTCTAATTTTTTTTTATCTTAAAGTCTTTGATGGAGTCTAAGAAAAGATAGAGTTAAAGAAGTCAGAGAATAAGAGACTTCGAAGAAAAGGGAAATAGAAAAAGAGTTATTGGAAAAATGAAATAAGTATATACACAGAAACGAGATGAGCGGTAGAAATAAATGACAACAGAAGTTTTGAGCCAAGGAGAAGAACAATCTGAATGTCTATGAGTTCGATTGTTTATCATATTCAACTTCGACATGGAAATAAGGATAGAGTATAGTCAAATTGGAGGCGTAACTGTGGGAGTTTACAACTTTTGATTGCTGGCACATATTGACAATGTGATGACATTAAAATAGAGCGGAGAAGAGATAAAGGGAGTTATGAAAAAAGTGAAAAAATATGTATAAAAGTCGGTTATGAACATTAATAAATCGGTGGTCACAGAATTTAGAAAAGAAAGAAAAGAAGAAAAATAATTTGGAATTAGAAAGGAAATGAGAGAGAGGGAGAAAGAAAAAGAGATATAAAAGAGATAAAGTATTTAATATATGATATTAAAAGACTTGAAAAATTTAACAATTAAAATAAAGAAACAAATATAAAGAAGGCAAATGTAGTAATAAAGTAGATGGGGAAGAAAAAAAAGGAGATTTAGAAATTATTTTGGAAGAAGATATGATTGTTAAACCTTAAGGGAAACAGAAATAGACAGAAATAGGCTTATGTTAGCTTAGAAATGTGGAACAGAGTTTAATTAAATTTTGAACAGAAAACTAGAAAGAGTAAAAATAGTGTAGTAATGCTTAATAGAGAAGATAAAGCGAGAGAAGAGTTAGGAGAGAATAAAAAAATTATAGTGAAAAAAAAGGATATAATATTTTAAATTTAAGTAGAGAAATTAAAAAATAAGTATAATTTATAAAAATACTGATTAGAAAGAAAAAAACAGGGGCAATGGAAACATAAATAATAGCATCAAATTATAATAAAAAATTTAAGAAATATGTATTGAAAAAGAAATAGCAAAATACCTTAGATAGAGAGGTATAAGATATAAAGCCAAAGATGGGGGGTGGCGAAAATGTAACGTGGAATGATGAGGAGACAAATAGATACTGAAGAAAGGAGAGAGAAAATTATATGGAATTTATAAAAAAGAAATGTAATTCTTGGATCGTTTATTGAACAGATGTGAGAAGTTGAACAGAAAAAAATTAAGGATGGAAAATTCGTTGCACGAAAGAAAGAGAGAGAGAAAAAAAAAGATGTTAAATAAATGGCAGAAATGAAGGAAAAGAAGAGTGTAGATGGCAAAAGAGAATTGAAGCATAAGAGAAAGAAAAGATAAATATGGCCTAAAAGATATTAATCTAACAATTATAAACTAAGTCTATTTTCAAAGCCAAAAACCAAAAATGAAAATATACATACATACATACATACATATACATAAAGCACACATACATATCTCAAAAAATCATTATTTTAAATTAATTGAACTCAATATTCAAGATTGAAGTATTATTGATTGAAAGTATTATTGTATTCAAAAAGTAATTTTTATTTATATTATTAAAGATAACACAATGGTAACAAGAATTGTTTGCATTTTTTGAGATATTAGTACTTCAATTAGTTACTCCCTCCATTATGTGTATACTAGAAAATGGTTATACCTTGCCAATGTGTTTTCCAGCAGCCATATGTCTAAACGCAGCTTCTATTTCATTCTTTTCGAAGACTTTTTTGCATAAAGGTTTAATAGCTCCATTCCTTAAACCTTCTGTTATTTTGTTCCACAATATTGTTTTACTCTCTGGTTTCGCAGTAAATAATTTATCCAATAAAATGCCGTGGAAACTAATGCCATTTGAGAATGCAAATATTTCTAAAGGACTATTGGAAAACATATCAAATTTTCCAATTTCGAGGAAACGACCTCCCTTTGCTAAGCATCGAATGGATGCTTGCAGTTTCTCTTCAGCTAAAGAATTCAATACGATATCCACTCCGCGACCTCCCGTTCCCTGGATAATCATTTGTTCAAAACTCGTGTCTCGAGAGTTTCCGATATGATCCTCGGGAATAGAGGGAAACATTTCTTTTATAAAATGTCGTTTCTCAACATTTCCAACTGTTGTAAACACTTCGCAACCTTCGTAAAGCGCAAGACGAATCGCAGCTTGACCAATGCCTCCCGTACCAGAGTGAATCAATACTTTGTCGCCCTTCTTCATTTTACCTCTTAAATATAAAGAGTAATAACACGTACAATATACGCACGGAACCGTCGCGGCATCTTCCATCGTCCAATTGTCAGGTACGATCCAACTGAGATATTTGTCAGCTACACGGATATTTGTCATTCCTCTAAAAATAATGATTTATATTAAATCATATGAATGTGTCTGTTATTATATTAAAGTTACAATTAAAGGTTTTTATTTTATTTTAAATGATATTCTATATGTAAGAGTAAAAGGAAGCATATATAAATTATAACAATTCTTTTGTTTCTTATTTCAAAAAAAGTATTTCTAATTTAAATGTAAAAAATTTATTTTAAACGGTTTATTGACTAAAAAAATATTATTTAAATTTAAATATTAATCAAATTAATAGTAATATTAATTAAAACTCTGTGTGTATCACTATCATACCCAGATGAACACAGTCCCATTATTCGTTGTCCTTTTTTATTAAAACCAACAAATTCCATTCCAATCAAAGAACTATTATTAGGTTCGTCTGAGATAGTTTCGAGGTTGAGTCTACCGCTAGCTATCATGACATCTTTAAAATTGATAGACGCATAGACTATTCTTACTAAATATTCTTCATCATCATCATTGACGAGAGATATTCTGCTTTGCACCCAACAAAGAGTACTCATATCACCCGGCATCTAAAATAAATAAATATAACAAATTGTTTTATACCTTAAATTAAAGTTATCATTAAGTTAGTAAATCATTACTTAATTTATGAGTTAAAAGTATCACAAAGCATTATTTCAACTATTCTTAAATAATGCTACAAATTTTCTTAACGTACCATCTGAGTAACATAGGCACTCTGTACGAGTTTTGGTTCTAATGGTGGTAACGGAAAATGTCTGTAAGATCCCCAAATATTACCGGAACGTATAACATTAATGGGTAAATCCAGCTGTAGCTGCTTCATGTACAATGATTCTTGCAACGAAAAAGTAGGCACATCTTTATCTTGAATAAATACACCTCTAATCATTTCACCACCCGGTTCTTTTCGCAAACAATTGACAAGGCCGATTAGTCCGCATTCGAAATCTCCTTCTGCGACGACTATTATCCTCATATTTGTAGTTTCATTTTCTACGTTCATGAATGATTTAAGCTTGTTTACCCATGAAAATTCATAATTGTTTACATGCACTATCTGCTGATTCCTCCCAACATATTGTATTTTCCTTAATAATATAAATCTCTTATCATTGGTGCGTTTTTCCAAAATTATTTTTAACCCATACTTTTCCAGACATGAGTAGTCGTAGATAGCATCCAACTCTTCCAATGTTAAAAGAAATCCCTTCGGCATTACAACAGACAACAATTGTTCATATAATTGGTTTCTATTTTTAGTTAAAATTCCGAAACCTATAATCATCAAACAATTTTCATTTTTTGTCAGTTTATCAAATTCTATTGTAGAAACGTTATCAGGCAAAGCGATATTTTTGAATCGCTCGTGTGTTGCTATCAGTTTGATATCAGATTGAATTTGCGGTAAGTCATCTAGAACTTTATTCACAAATAAACAATTTATATTCTCCGCCATGACTTGATCGCTATCCTCGATAAATTCGATGATTTTTACGTTTATCATATTGTAAGATTCAAGCGCAACGTGTACCGACATTCTTATTGCATCCTGCAAAGACATTACACTTAAATCTCGATGAGCAACAAACTTGTACTCTTCGAGAACGGGGTAGATTGCTCTTTGTCGGCGAGGTATAGGTGTAGCCACAACGTTACATATTTCTATTCCTCCAGATATCAAAACATCCAAATGCTTAAAATTTTGTACAAGAACTTCTGCAATATAATACAATATACGATGTGACATATTAGATATAGTGTTTCCAAGAAATAACACTCGGCTAAATTATAATTTCATTTAAAATTTCTCTATCTCATTTATAATATTGAAAACTTACGTTTTTCTTCATTTGGAAGTTTTTCAATCTGTTGTATATGAGATTTCGGGTCGATTACTACTTTGCGAATTCTTGTTGGTACAAGAAGACTTCTCGAATTCTGTCCTAAAATCATCATCTGTAACATATTGTCCATAAATGTTACCCAGTTGTCAGTCCAGGCAATATGACCATTCTTTCCCGTAATTGACGCGCTTTTTAGTCCACGAAATTCGCCGGTATATTGGTACCCACGAAGTTTCAATTCTTTATAGATATCTTTCATATTCATTTCCTCTTCATCATTGTCGTTTCGATCGATAAATGTAGTACACATCTTCTCGTCTTCAATATTAACTGGTATTCGTACTGTTCCAGTAACGACAGCATTGTTTCCTTCGATTATTTCGAATTTGTTACTACCTATAACAATACCAATATTAATTTTTATAAATATAGTTTAGGAATAGAAGTTTCTAAGTTTTATAATGAGATTCTGAAGGCTAAATTAGGCAATTATAGAATGGAAATATTAAACACAAGGAAAAGGAAATATTATACATCAATTATGCTTGTATGTAATTTTAAATAAATTACAAATATCGAGTTCCGCTTGGGCCATAATATTTTTATTTTTTTGCTCGGGAAAGGCCTATGATGATATGTATGATTAAATATACGATTTGATATGAAAACATCTTTATCAGAAACTAGAACAATGTTTAATATTAATAAGAAAATCAACTTAAAAATTAGCTGTAATATCTCTGGATCGAAATTATTCGGGCGTGTTCAAAAACTGCTTAGATTGTAGTTATGCAGAACAACAAAACTACAATTGTATATAGTCGTTACTAGGATAGAGTTAAATTCTAGTTTTAAAATATTATTCCAAAACTCTTTTATTAATTTAATTTTTGCACTAACAAAACCAGAATTGTAACAAGATTCTTCATAGTTTAAAATGCTAAACTCGTTATCAGATGATTAACTTTGTCTGGAATTTTGATATTCGTATTATTATATATAAGAGAACTAAGAGAACTAAATCTATCAAGAACAAATTTTGTAAGATATCAATTAAATTTTTATAGATGAAACCAAAAATTTTAATGCATCTTCTACCTTATTATTGTATATGGTAGAATCTACCATATACAATAATAAAATGATAATATAAGTATGGCAAATTTATCAATAAATTTAAGCAACACATTAATTAGAATAACAGAAGTAAAAATGAAATGTGTATAAATCAAACATATTTGCAACATAAGCTAAAATCGTAAATTGACAGTAGAAACCGAATAAGTTTTGATTATGTTATATTTACCAACTTTGTTAACAGAATACATACTCCATTTTCTGCTCAAATTTGCTGCCATTCTATTGGCAGACTGTTAACGTTTTGTTGGATACAAATCTTTTCCCAACTTAATTTTTCTCTTAATCATATTTCATGTAAAAATTTTTCATTTTTTGTTTACTACAGTTTACAAAATTAATTTAATTGCACAAATTACCTGTCTGGATCATAAGAGTTAAATCAATTGAGCTTTGTTGTGACAAAATCGTAGAACGTAGAAAATTGACATCTTCAAATACAATTGGTATATCGAGATGATTTTGCTTTTTTAACCAGCCGATCATCTGCCATATAAGTAAAAGGTATCCTGTAGCCGGTAATAAATTTTTTCCATTAATGACATGCCCAGTCATATATATAAATTCTTCCTCTACTATATTAATAGTAGCAATTGCTTCCCCTTTATCAAGTTTTCTTTGTCCGGAATAATGGTATGTATACCAATCTTCGGAATGATCCCATCTGCAAATCATATCATTAATTATTAATTTAACAATGTATAAAACATTAGTTTGTGTTTGTTTACCTTCTTAAATGATTTTAAAAAATGCAATTTAATTTTTTACTTCTTGAAATTCTACTGTCTTTTCCTTTTCTATAGTAAAAAGAAACTTACGCTATATCAAACTAAATTTACCTTACAAGGTGGGAAATCATCGGTGTACCACGACTTACAGGAAACTTTATTTCCGGATATAAATTTGCGATTTGCGGTTGTAATCCTGCATTATAAAGTTCTCCTATTCCGTCTAAAAATATTTCAATATCCGGTTTGTCAGAAAATTTATATAATGCGACATTTGTAATTGTGGTCTCTAAGGAATCATTAAGATTGTATTGTAGCATATCGTGCGGCGCTATCTCAATCGTCACTGCGTCGTTTGGAATTAAACGCACAGCTTCTGAAAATAATACCGGGGCTAGCAGATGGTTTGCATAATATTTTGCTAGACATGATTTTGCTGATGCGCCGAACCATTCACAGGAGAACACACTCAACCACTTTGAGCTCGGAGACGCTTCGTTTTGTGGCAATAATTGATTCAAGTATTCCAAAAGTTTAACTTTTGCGGGCTTGACGTAACGACTATGAAAAGGTATACGTCCACAGGAAATTTCTTTTACAGAAATGTTATCATTCTAAATAAAGATATACTTTATCATTTAGTTAATTCAACATAATTATAAGCATGATAAATATTATTTATACTATTGTCAAACCTGTAGCTTAGCGAGGAATGCTCTTACAGAGTCTGCTGGTCCACTCACAATAGAATTATGTGAACTATTGTAACAAGCTACATCAATATCCGGTGGACACATATTCTTCATAGTTTTAAAATCGAGATTAATTTCTGCCATTAAGCCATCTATTATGTTTGACTTAAGAAATGCTAAGCCGACGTAATATGCCAACATAATCGTTTCTTCGGCCGTCAAGCATCCATCGGCATATCCACAAATCAACTCGCCAATGGAATAACCCATTATAATATCAGGAGTGATACCAATGCTTGTTAAAAGATCAACTATTCCGATCTGCAATACATATAAAACATCCAATCTTCTACGTCTTTCGAATAAAATAATATTATAAAATATTACAAATTTGGCCTCCTGCATACAATTATATATATGCAACAGGCTACTTTCAATTTCAGTTTTTTTTACAAGAATCATTAGCTTGTTGTGAAATAAAAAGTTGATCTTTAAAAATATACTTTATAAAAAATTAGATAATACAAAAATATCCTGCAACATATGTATATATAGGATATATTTTATTTATACATATGTATATATATGTTTATACCTGTAATCCAATAAGGCCTACAAATAAATTGATTACGTTGTCGAGAATATGTTTGTCTTCATTTAGTAAAATATCTGTGAGAAATATACCGTGAGGTCTCAAAACAGTGTCGCATTTCTCGACTGCTTTAGTGAATGCTGGAAATTTCATTAATGCTCGACCTACCAATGTTTTAAAAGGATATAATTACATTATTACATATTGTTAATTCATTCTTTCAAAATATGTAATATTTTTACATTATTTATCTAAATATATATAAATAAAATCTCTGGAAATTGCTTATCTTTATTTTTTACGTGCTTCCTACAGTATCATTATTATATTTTAGTTTAGTTTATATCAAAATTTAGTTATTATTCTTAATAAACTATAAGAATTACAAAATTCGCAAATTAAAAATATTGTAACCATTAATTTTGTTACATTCTAATACATATATAAGAATATCAGCATGTAGGTATAATTTAAAAATTATTAAATGTTAATAGCAAACAAACATGTTGTATATATATACATTTTAACAATTGTTAAATATAAATATTATATTGTAATATTACATTTGATTTACTTACCCATGTTAAGACATTGAGATCCAATTCCAGAAAATATAAAGCAAATAGGTCTTTTTGTACACAAGTTGCGTCTCATTTTAGTTATTTCATTATTGGATACTTTAGATCCAGCAATCATGTATCCCCTGTAGGGATGACCTTTTATATTGCTGCTATGAATACGATGTAGCAGAGAGATATATTCTACATCTATCGATCGATTCTGTACCTATAGAGTGATCGTTACTAAATATATGTAAGTATGTATACAACAATTATCTTATAACACATTCTTGAAATTAATTAAAATTAAAAGTTTATATATATGTACTTTTTTTAAGTTTGTGTATGTGTGTGTATGTAGCGCGTATGTGTATGAACACGCGAGTGATCAGAATCGTGTTATAAACATTCGATTTCTAGAATATGCAACTAAATATAATGAATATATAGAACACCTTGTGTAAAATAATAAAGTACATAATTATGCAAATAAATATAAGAAAAAAGAATCAAAGCTTAGTTGCCAAGAAATGTACATACAGTGTTAGGACAGAATTTTATACATGTATTAGATATGATAATATGCAATGGCTCGATATAATCTAGATAAGTTTATCTCTTAAATAGAATAAACGGATTTTTGCTGAAGTTTTCTAAATGCTCCGTTCTAATATTCTCATATAATTATAATCAAATTAATTATCTATAAGTTTTGCATAAAACAGAATTAGTTACGCTAAATGCACGTACAAATCGTAAAATCGATTTTGATTCTACTCTTTTAACTTAATTAACTTGTCCTAAACATTTTAATAATATTATTAATATATCAATAAAATCCTTAGATTTTATCAAATGCTTTATATTTGATGTTGAAAAATCTGAATGCCTTTAAGACATTCTATAATTTATTTTGTTTGCATCTTGGATATTATTTAATCAAAATAAGTACTATAACACATTAAAGAGACGCGTTTTGTGTCGCACAAAATTGATATAGATAAATAGAATCATGATTATACTTATAGAGGAGATCATTTATATTTAAATTAAGACATCCAAATATATAAAAAGTGCGGAAAAAAATAATATTTAAATATACAGGGTGTTTAAAAAAAAAGGGTCACATATTTTGAGAGCAGGTAGTATTGATCAAAACAAGAAAAAAAGTCTAATTAACATGGATTCTACAATTAATATCTTCGAAGATACAGGCTATCTTTCTATTTGAGCTTTTTGTCCTTTTCTTATTGGTCGTGTCACCTCAATTTTGAGGCAAATTTGAGAGTAAACTCCTAAAATTTAGTGTTAACACTCAATTTTGAGTATAAACATTCAATATTTAAGTGTTTTTTCCGTAAGAGTATATAAGGTAAATATAGAGAAAATTATATTATTTCTGAAATAAATGTGTGTACTTACGTCATCTAATATAATTTTAACTGCCTCCTCGGTACGCCCAGATATAGCTACAAGCCTAGGTAAATTATCGTCTGTTCCATTATTGACTTTAATTGTCGGATTTGATTTCAGTAATATGTGGCAATTAGCACCGCCAAATCCGAAGGAATTAATACCAATGTAACCACCCTTCCATTCTGTTGGTTCAGTGACTATTTTTACTCTTCCTTCAATGATAGCAGTCATATCCTTACGTGGACGTTTAAAATGTATAGTAGGAGCGATTATACCAGTTTCCATCGCTATTAAAACCTTTATGAGATAAATACATTTCGTATATAATGGTAATAAAATCTTGCAAGTTTTATAATTATAATAAATAATCAAAAATAACAGGCAAATAGAAAATACTTGCATAAGCTTGCAAATGGCATTACATTATACAGTTGTATTAACTCTATTTTATTGTAAACTTACCTTTGCAATCTGACAATGACCGCTAACGGATTCAGAGTGTCCAATATTTGACTTCACTGAACCCAATAACAGAGGAATGTCTCTTTTAGCGTATAAAGCTTCATCAATGGCTTGAAGTTCCACAGGATCGCCGGCTAGAGTACCAGTTGCATGAGCCTCCATGTAAGATAGCTTAAGAGGCGAGATACCACATTCTTCGTAAAATTCTTCCAGTAACATTTTTTGCTTGTCAAATGATGGAAAGGTAACTCCTTCTTCTTTAAAGCCATCGCAGTTGGTTTTACCATAGACAAAAGTCGCATAGATTCTCCTTGCATCCCTTGCCTTTTGTAGATACACTACTACAGCTGCATCACTACGCATGTAACCAGTGCCTTCTACATCGTAAGGTTTACAGTAGCCATCAGCAGAAAGAACCCCTAAAATAATATCAGTAGTTTACTTGTTTCAATCAATATAAAAGATATATAATTTTGTTTTTTTTTATTCCCAGTTCTTAATTAATATACCAAGTACTTGAAAACTTTAATAAATATATGTAAGCAAATTAATTATGTCGTTCGAAAATAGAAACTATTAAATTTGGCAAAACACAATTAAACAAACATTGATTAAATATTATTATCTTGATAAATGTATCAATAAATATTTATACTATTTAATAACGCAACAACTTTGAACACAATAATATTATTTTTTATATACCCAGACGAAAAAATTGATGAGTTACAAGAGGATGGATGCACAAATTGACACTAGCGACAATAGCCGCTTCGCAAATGCCAGATCGAATCATCCTGTAAGCCTCCACCATAGCGAAATGACTCGAGCTGCATGCAGTATCGATGTTATACGATGGTCCAGTAACGCCGAGCCAATAAGAAATTCTGTTTGCTATCATGGCTTTATTGCATCCAAGAATGGGTAATCCAGCAATCTATTCGCAATTACGATATAAAAAATATTTTCCACATATATTTAGCAATATCTTTGTATATATGTAAACATGTTTATATAATTTTAAGAGAGCTTGTTTCTTTTATGGATTTTTGATACTTAAACTATTGAATAATTAATACGTGAACCACATACGTGAGGCTTATCGTACACTAAATCTAGATATGCATCAGAAACACTTATTGCTGTGACAACGCTTGTGTTTGTTCCTTGTAATTCTGCGGGATTTACACCCGCATCAATGATTGCTTCATAAGTATGCTCGAGTAATATTCTGAATCCAGGATCAAGTACATGAGCTTCTGAGGCTGGCATATCGAAGAATCTTGCGTCAAACTTCTGTATATTGTTGATTTTTCCTATTCGAGGAGGCATTTCATAGATATCTGTCAGGATTTAAAATAATGTATATAAAAATAATATATAAAGTTCAACGGGCTAGTAAGATCCATACGCGGATGTTAGTGCGCCAGTTTCAAAGAAAGAATTAACTTTCGTTGAAACTAATTCGTTCTGCACAGGGCACAAATTTTCCTTGGTGTGATACCGAGAAATTAAATAAATCTCAATTCGAAATTTTATTTTCAATAAATCCCTCTGTCCCACATAAAGAAGCGTAAAAATAATATTGTTGAGTTATGGATAATAATTGCATTAAAATATTCTTAAAAGATACACAACATTTATTTTAGATGTTGTCTATCTTAAAAGATACACAACATCTATTTTAGACGTTGTCTATCTTAAAAGATACACAACATATTTCGATTATCTTGAATTATGATATCAAATAAAAAGAAAATTATAAAAATATTACCAAGAAATGTGTGTGTGTGTGTGTGTGATTTATGTGAACATAATTTTACATAGAGCATTAATTATTCGAATGCAATTTTTTCGATTTTAATATGTTATATATACAGATATATACTGATACAGATACATATTACATTTCAAATTCCTAACTACGATTGATATATGTTTGACGAGATAAGTATCTTTCTACTAAAAAACAAAGATAATCTTAATTTTGAGAAAAAGGTATTATTACAATCAGTCCAGCGGTGATGATCGTTCGAACCAAGATCCATTTTATTGAAAATATTTTCCTCAAATTCTTTTATATTGTCAGAGTTAGGAAATCGTCCGGCAATACCAGAAATAACAATTTCTTCTTCAGCATTGACGCTGACATATGGATTGAATCGCTTGTTTCTATCCATCTTTTAAAAATTCTAATAATTCTGAAAGAAGATATCAGAACTTTATTTCAGAGTTACATACATGTTTAAAATAGAGGAAAATGCAATTTTATAAACCATTTTTGGAACAACAAACAATTTAACATAAAAATGTGTAGAAAGAAGAGAATAGTCGTATATATAGTTGTAAGCTTATAATTTTCCAAGAAAGTATATATAAAATAAAAATTTTTCAAGTTTTTTAAATCAATGACTTAATCATAGTATAGCAAAATTGATTTAATTATTTAAAATTTCATTATTATTACTTACAATTAGTAATTTAATGACGGAATAAATCAATGGATCTAATAAAATTGGATTGCGAAATATTCTAATAATAAGAGAACATATAAATTCATAAAAATATTAAGAATAAAAAGTCCTAAAATAAATAAAATTATACAAATGTATCATTATTATAAGAGATGAAAAAGATCTCCGCATTTTGAATTTCAAGATAGAGAAAAGCAGATTTAACGAAAAAATAGCACAAATGTTTAGAATCTTAACAGTTATTAGTACCATAAAAATAGCACAAATGTTTAGAATACTTAGACACAAAAAACCGGGAAAAATGTAAATGTTATTTCACATATGTTCTAATCATGCGCAGTATATTGTACACATGATTAAATTACATACAGAAATAACCATTGGGATAATTTACTCAAAAATTAGAAAAGAAAGAAAATTAAAAAAAGGCAAGAAAAATTTATACTCACCGCGTTCACAATTTTTAAAAATTTTTTATGAAACTAACAGCAGCGATGATTCTATTAAAAACAGAACTTTATACAATTGACTAACACACTATAACATATACCATAGAGCAGAACATGTCCTACTGTCTGTTAAATCATATATGAACTGTGTGACCATTACGCAATATATTATAACAGCCTTACTTCCGGATAAAAGTAATCGTATAGTTATATAATATAATAGTTGTATAATCAGTATAATTACACATTCAATTAAAATCAACTTAATATACATTGTGTCAAAGTTCAGCGAATACACAATTACAAAGGAATGGGCGCGTTAAAGTAGACATGATAATGCAATTATTGCAATATTTTTGCATTTTAATGTATAATTTTTAAAGTCTAATTAAATGTGAGATGCATTTTTATTCAAACTCGTATGTGCATTTGTAAAGCATCAAAATGTATGCAATACATACTTTTTTATAAGAGTGATGACAAAATTTTGAAAGGGATAAAGCACTCTTTTAAAATTCTCAGCGGCCAAAATTATTTTTCTCCATTGAATATTAAATTAGGTAAATATTTAGTATTATGCTGGAGCCACCCCCGATTTTCGTAATTTAAAAATATGTTGTCAAGGTCATCACCTTGAGTAATGTTGTGAAGGTTTCAGTTGGGGGTCGTTGCTTATTAAAAAGTTATTAATAAAGAAAGAGTATAATCAATGGTAAATATTGCGTTTAACGGAGCAACGAAATACGGCTGTGCCTTTGACATATGTTGTCAAGGTCATCACCCTCAATAACACTCAAAAGGTTTTAGCCGTCGCTCATTGTTTATTAAAAAGTTAAAAGTTATACATTAAAAGATTGATTATGTACACCCAATGACTGAATGTTCATACTTAAATTTGAGTCTAAACACTGAACACATTTAAAAGTTTACTCTCAACACTTGAATAATAAATGACTGATTATTCTTATAAAAACATTCAATTTTATTTCATTTTCATTTAATGTACGCTTCTAGTGTATATGCATTTTATTATTTTCATGCACTTAATGGTCACAACGAACAATTTGTTAACAAAAATGTTTACCAATAGTGTGTTATTTATTGTGACCATTAAGGAATACTTTAAACTAACATTTTATTTCAGAGTGTAGTCTGTAGGTATGCACCTCTTTTTGGAATCTCCGTACGGCTGTCTCCTATTAGAAAGGAAAATTCCTTTTCGGTACTACAAACAATCTTATCGACATCATGTACGCATATACTAATCCTCCATTATTTTTTGAATCGACTAGTATTGTATATGTTGCTAATTTATTTCTTTTATCAGAAACTTTCTGAATAATATTATCTATACAAGCACTGCATTTAATTATTTTGACTAGTTTTTTTACGATGTTACCGGAAATGTAATATAAAATATTGTCAGCAATAAAAGTATGATTAAAATTGATGTCTAATTGTAAGTCAGAATCAGAATCATCGTCAATTGTATAATCGTTTGAAGTTTCCCATTGTGCGTTATCATGACATTTTGTAAAATTTTTTTTCAACCATCTTAATTGAAATCTTATTCAACTCTCTGGTTCAAAAATAACGCAGTTAGAATTCGCTGACGCTGAAATAGAATTTTTTACCAATAAACTTTTCATCGCAGATGTAAATTGCATGACATTTGAATTGTTATTCCACGAATTTCTGCGTCGCACTTGGGAAAAACAATTCTAAATGGTCTTGGCTGAATCTGTAAGTCATTAAGTATATTTTAACGATGGTTCGAGTAAAATGTCTTTAGCAAACTGCAAAATGGATTTCATAGCAGCCGCAAATCCTGTAATAAATATCTTTCTTTTTGATTCGCACAAAAGAAGGTCATAATTATGAACTTTTAAAGAGTATAAATAATTTTTTTTCCATTCTCACTTGCAAGAAATTAATATTATTAATATACACAGCGCATTTAAAAAGTTCGGGGACTGATTTTTTTCCAGACGTACTAGCTGCATCATCGCTTGGCCTATACTGACAATGAGACTAGTTACTAATATGATGCCTCTTGAGTCTGCCATATTTTTTACGTCATCGTTGATTCAGTAGTTTGTGTGCAGCACGCGTTTTTAAGTTTGTAAAATTTTTAACGTTGTCACGATTTTCAAAATAAAAACAGAACTTTATAAAACTGGCTAACACGATGATAACCTATAGAATAGAACATGCTCATTGTATGTTAAATCAAATATTAACATTGTGTGACAACCACTCAATATATTATAACAACCTTACTTCGGGGAAGAATACTCATGTAGTTGTATAATCAGTGCAAATTTACATTCAATTAAAATCAACTTAATATCCATTGTGTCAAAGTTCAGCGGATACACAATAACAAAGTAAGATTAGGCAGGTTAAAGTAGACATGATAATGCGATTATTGCGATGTTTATGCATTTTAATGAAGTATTATCAAATGCTAGATGCATTTTTTATTCAAATTCATATGTGCAGTTGTAAAGCATCAAAATGTATGCAATACATATCTTTTCATAAGTGATGATAGAATTTTGAAAGGAATAAGTATAATAGGAATAATAAAGCACCCTTATTAAAATTTACAACGGCCAAAACTATTTTTCTGCATTAAATATTCAATTATTGCTTAAATAATATTTTTGATAAAAATTGTATTGCATTACATGCTTCTTGTAGCTGTACATTTTTCAAGAGCATTATATTTTTTTTAAATATTTCATTTTTTTATTATTTTTAAGGAAAAAATATGAAAATTGTAAAAATATAAAAACTTAAAAGCATTTAACGCCACATTTGGATCTATTTATACATATATGTACATATAGGATGTCCAGTAATAATAATCTCTCGTGTGCAGGTAGAGTGAGCTAAACCGAGAAGGAACGTCCTCTACTATTTTACGATTTTTGCAATAATTAATTTGTATAAATAAAAATTTATTACAAATTCAAGTATAAAAAGGGCTAAAATAAGAGCCAAGCGCGGATATCAGGCGCAACATTATATCGATATAATTAGAGTAGAATTTAAAAACAAGTTTGTTGCGACTAATATCCGCACTTGGCTTTCATTAGCTCTTTTCATACTTGAATTTGTATTGTTATATCAGAGCCTTTTTAATTTATCATCATAAAAATTAATTATTTATAAAATTAACACATTTTTTTTTAATTTATTTTACATATTTAATTTATTCTATATATCGATAACTGTATTACATTTAGATAAACCGAGAATAATTTTTTGGCAGATTTTTTTGCAATGTTTCTTGTGACAAGTGAGCTTCATTCTTGTGGCTTCTCGCACGCACCTGCGTTTCTCTTGGTAAGTTGCCTCTCCTTCACTATGATTTCGGTTAATTTTATCAACAATGGTCTGTTATCTTTATCTATAATAACTTAATGGATTGCATTATATACAATTGCGTTTTGCATCTTCCTTCCTGACGGCTGGAACCGATAGGAACTCTCTAACGAGAATTCGCGGAGGATTTCTGTATCCAGTTTTGAATCTTTTATTGTGCATTTATACATCAACTTTTTTTTAAACACCTTCATTTGTTAATTATTTTTATAAACAACAAGCGATGGCTAAAATCTTTTGATTACTCAAGGTCATTATTGTGACAATATATGTCAAAGTCAAAGTTGTCTATTAAACTTGTCGAGTATTAAACTAAAATAAATTATTAATTAATTAATTATATTATATTATTTATTCAAATTTTTTCTTCCACATGCTTCTTAATAGATTTGCAGTCTCTTCCTCCCTCATAGAAATATTTGAAGAGCTATAAACTTTACATAAATGTAATTGAATTAAAATAAAAAAAACTTTCGATGAAATGTCGACTACAAAAAGGAAAATAAATAAAAACTTTAATCTTCATAATTTTTTATTAAGCTGCAGATAGCTCTTATCAAACATAACATACGTATAATAAGAGTAAGCGATTAAGAGTTAAAATTATTTAATATATATATACTTGGATATAATTTAAATTAATTTAATTAAGAACATATTTAATTAAGAACAATTTAATTAAGAACAATTGGTTATATTAGGTTAGATTAGGCATTTTATGAAAGTAATTGCAATTAACACAAAAGTGTTAATTGCAGTCTACATTTTATTTTATTAATTTAAAAAATATTATAAATTACTAAAATATTTATGCAAAACAAAAGAAATAATTATATGTCGGTATTTTATGTAAAATTATTAAGTACTAAAATAATTATCTAAAACAATTGTAAGAAATAGTGATGTAATTAAATTCTAATAATTACTTTTATTATGTATTTATATTAGTATAGCAAAAACAAAATAAAAATGGCGAAGAAATATGCTATTTTTTTCTTCTTCATACAATAAAAAAATTGCATAAACACACAACATAAGTATAAAACTTACATATAATTATTATTATTTTTCTTCAGTTTCCTACATCAAATTTCAATTGTCATATTTCTTTAAAAATTTTACTTCTGATATAATTATGTTATACTTATTTAAATGTAAACCTTTTTTAGAATCTCTTTATTATATTATTATATATATATATTCTGCAAAAATTAGCTATCTTCTATCTAGAAAGTATAATTTTATTATTATTATTGGTCCAGAGTGGGGCACCTAACTTGCACACCTCGAAAAACTTATAAATTATGAGTTATACGAAAAATAGTTATACACAAAAGTTGCATTACTTCGAGGGAGTCATTACATAGTGTATAATTTTTTTTAGTGAAGGCGTTTAAAAAATTTCAAGGTCAACTTCGGTTTTTTAAATGGAATGTTTTATTTTTTGTGTCACTGTTAGAAGGTATGTTTAATTTTGCGTTTAAATGTATTATCATTGATTGGCCTAAATCTAATAGATAACGAGATATTCAAGGAAACAAAAAGTAACAAAGAGTTGAAAATTTAATATCTTAGATGAATGTAGTAAGATGAATAAGCTAGCGGTATTTCCTAAGTAATGTTTATCAACACGAGTAATTAAGCGATTCTCATCTATGTCATTCAATTCAATATGAATGATATCGTCGATCTGTATCATACGTATTGCAGAAATGAAATTTACTAATAGTGAAAAAATAGATATGGTTCTGATCACGGTCTTACATACAGGTCTGGAAACTATAATGGTGGGGGAAGGTCGCTTACAGAAGCGGTTTTTTAGTTTTCTAATGGCCGGTAGGAGTCGTTGCGGTAGAGTTACTCACATTGATGAGGGAGGTTAGAGGCCGGGGGGGAATATCTTTCAGACACCATTTTCTTTATCCTTATATCTTAAATTTAATTAATAATATTAAGAAATAATTAAATAAATAATAAAAATTAATTGTTAATTATTATATTATTAATAAGAGTTTATATGTATATATTAACTATTATAATAATTAATACATTATTATAATTGTCATATAATAATTATATATAATAATTATTAATAATTACTAAATAATTAATAAGTAATATATTTTTAATTTTATTTTTAAGAATTTATTCATTTGTCAATTTAGATAATTTTTTTTGAACAACAAATTTCTTTTTTAATTTTAAATTTTCTTGATGAACATATTGCCGCATTCTTAATCTAATATAGTAAACTATTGCATAAGACAGGATTTCGCATGCATGTTCTTTACAAGGAAATGTGAAGGTGTAAGTGTCAAGTACTTCATCGAGAGTTAAGTCGAAAACATCAGCGCGAGAGGAATATTTTGCAAACGACGTTTCTACATGACGGATGAGATGAAAGAAATGAAGATTAGCATGAATGAGACCACATGTGATTTCATTTGAACCAATTTCGATTCCGAAGATCCGCAGCTGGACTTGAATCTCACGGCTTTTTCGCACACCACGCAGGATTTATATTTTTTAAGGACCTGCTTGCACAGATAACCTGGAAATATATTGTAATAAGTTTCGAATTTTTGAATGGAAATTTCCTGTCTCCCTAAAAAGAATGCATGAATTCTATCCCAGCGAGAAATGTTAGTCGAATCGACGTCAATTCGACCAATCATTTCTCACTGGAATGTCGACATTTAGCGAACTGAATAAGCAATAACAAGCTCCATGAACAAACCACGTGGAAAGACGTAATTAAAAAAACAAAATCTGTAACATAGTAGATAATACAATCAAGGATAGGGGAAAGGGTGTAATCATGTTCAGAAGGAGGATCGATGATATCGTCTGCCTCCCAATCGTCATATTGCAATATTGTATCTAGTTTTTGTTGAATTTTTTGTAAATATTTCGCACTTTTGCCCTCGCATTTGTTACCGTAAATAGTTTTAAGTTCACTTATAGAGATCAGTGTCGCCGGCTTCGTATCTGATGAAATCGTGCAATTGCCGTATTTTGGTGGCTTGATCACACTATATACTGATAGCAGCTTATATAATTGTAAAAACGTAGGACAGTTTGGATGATCGTTGCATCCCGCGCATTGACGTATGGTGCCGAAGAATTTCTAAAACAAACAAGTAATGATTTATCAGGTATATCATTAAATAAAACAAATACAAATTACTTCTAAGTTATCTTGATTGAGTTTTCCAGTCAGCAAGTATTTGAAACCAAATTTGTCAATCAAATAACGACAAATATCCATGGTCGATTGAAGAGATATTCTTAGGCTTCGTGATGTTTCGACAGTAAGAAATTCTTCTGCTGTAATATTTCGTTCTTTTACTGCTGTTTGCCAAGTATTTAACCATTGCAGTGAATCTTCTAGAACCTATAAAAATTAAGTAAAGATAAAAAAATGATAGAAAACTGAACGACCTTCCTTATTTTATTTGTAATTATCCCGGGTTATTTTTATACCTTAAAATCATTAGAATTTGGTGTGAGTCTTTGATTTGGTGACTTTCGATTCATTGCGTCAAACATATCGTTAAAGCGTTTGCAAAAGGAAATTGTTTCTTCGCACCCGCTAAATCCTTCGCATTCGTGTGACAAATAAAATGCGAGCCCGTCAGCAACGGAATTGCTAAAGATCTGTAACACAATAAGACATTTTTAAATCTATGAAATTTAAAACGGCAAAAATAATAAACAGTCTATTTTTAGTTATCTGCAAACGTACCTGAGTTGCCAGTCTGACTCTCATTTTCGATGTATTGTCCAATACAATATGTCTGTTCGTTATTTTCGGAAAAACTCGTGCGTTTCCTGGATGATTCTTGTCAATATTGTACAATGTATCGAAATACTTCCAATAAACGTAGTTATGCGTAGATTTAAACTAGAGATTAATAATGTCAATATATTTACTCTGGCAATATTTATATTTTATTTTATAGAATATTTATAATATTTTATTTTATAGAATAGAATTTTATATTTATAAATTTTATATTATATTTTATATTACATTTATATTTTTACATTTATATTTATATCTTATTCTATAAAAAAGCATGTATATATGTAAGTAAAGAACTACAAATTTTTATCTTATAACTCACTCGTAATTTTTTTTTGTTGTATAGTCGATTTCGGACATTTTTAATGACGTGGCAGATATCGGAAAAGACAAAAACTTTTCGTTCATTGTCTAAGGGATGAGTGAACCAAGTGGTGGTATTTTCCATTGATCCTGTGATACCCAAAATCGACCACATTTTCGCATTTGTGCTAGCACCATCGGCAATAACTCCATGGATCATCGCTCCACATTGTTCCAAATAAAAAATAGCTTTTATAACAATTTTCGCGAGCTCTTCTCCCTTTACTGGACCTTTAGAAGCAAACACTGCAATCGGTTGTGTATATACATCAGCAAACGGCTGGAACATTAGCACAAGACCGTGTGTTGCCTGCTCGGTTATGTCTGTGGATTGTTGTCCGTCATCATCAAAATCCGTTAAGCCTACGTAAGTTAAATTTTTTGTAGAAACTGCTACAGATTTCCTAAGATTTATTTCATCGAGCAATAGGACCCCGTGACGCTGCAGTGGAGTTTTCGAGGCCAAATGTTTCTCGAAGAGTTTCGCAAATTGTTCATCGAAACCACACATTGCATTAATTAATGAGAAATAATTACGTATCATTCTCGTGCACGGAAGTGGCAGAATATTGTTTTTCCTCAAAAATTCATAATATCCTACCGATCGAATGTTCATAAGCATGCACAACATGATCCACTCCTCGGTGTAACGTCGACCTTTGACGTTCTTTTTACTTGCCGTTGCGATGATTTCTTTAAGTGCCAATTTTTGAGTCTCTGGAACGTTTAATTCAGCACATTTCTTTTCTAAAGTCATATCTTGCATGTTTGCTATTTGTGCTTCTTGTGTTTTCATACATGTCATGAGATGTTTCACGCGATCTTTAGCTTGAAGCTTCTGATATCTTTCACGTCTAACTTTCATTTGTATCGCTGATAATTTGCACCGAAGAACAGGATTTGAAATATTACGAATCCGATTTATTGTAGAACAATTCTTTAGCCGTGCCGTTTGTTGCAGTATGGCTTTTCTTGATTTCATACAAAAATCGCATCTTTTCTTCTTCGAGAGAAGAGAACAGTTTTTATTTCTCCATTTATCGACGTAATCTTGATAAGCCATACCAGCTGATAAAAGATGAATATTAACATCACCTAACCCGCTGCAAATGTTCATCCCTTTGAATTTTTCTAATATATCAGAAAGCATTTCTTTCTTTTGTAAAACTTGTTCGAGTTTTATATCTTGAGGATCTACGTGATGTCCGTAAATAAAATATTTTACAGTTCCATCCACGTCAATTGTAACACTTTTTTGTGTTACTGGACAATGCTCGCCGTTCTCAATTTTTGTGATTGTGTATGTAAATAAAATACGTTGTACAATTCCAGTGCGCATCTTGCAACAACTCCACGATTCCGGAATATAAGCAGAAAAATCATCAGTGATATTCGTATTTCTATCCGATATTTCTATGTATGATATACAATACATAAAGTTGAGCAACGTTATTTATGACGAATGGTAAGTTTCTATACCAACAAAAATTAATAGACTCTTTATATAATCATTATTCTGTTTTTATTTTAATTTTTATTACAATTAATAAAATTATTTATTCTTGTTTCAGGTTGTCCCAAAAAAATTATGTTATTTTTATAATAGTAAGTGTAAATAGAACAGTTTTATTTATTAATTTTTTATTTATTTATTTCATTTTAAATTCATATTTTATCTTTTACTTTTATTAATATATCTACACTGTAACATAAAGAAAAATAAAGAAAATATAAAATTATTATTATTATTGTTATAATTATTAATTAATTTTTTATAGATATTTCAGAGAGTTCGTAAATCAAGATTTAATTAAAATAATAAATTAAGAATTAAAACATTAAATTTAAAAAAATGAATTTTAAAAAATAGAAAAATAATTAATAATTAAAATGATTGAATTAAAAAATCAATTCTTTTAGTTTTAATTTTTTCTTAAAATATATATATGGATAAATACTCACGTTCGTTGATTTGAAGAAATGAGGATACTTTGAAAGGCTCCTGAGAAACTAACGAATTATTTGTTATCAGAGGATTACAACTCGAAACTTCCATAGACGAAACTTCTATGGGCGAAACTTCTATGGGCGAAACTTCTATGGGCAAAACTTCTATGGGCGAAAATGATATCCTAACGTCTGCATCAATATCTGGAGCTGGCAAAGGAACACGTGTAGCATCTATAATAAAAACAAAAAAAAATAAATAAATTTACATAATTTATTATGTACATTTTAATTACTATAACGTCCCATAATTTTTTAAATAGAATATAAATACTTTTTATTTCAGAAAACTCACCAATCAAAATATTTTGCGAATTTGAAATTTGCTTCGCATATTCATGCAGTGACTCACAATTTCTTTTTGTCCATATTTCTGATGAAACATCATCGAATTTTGTAGGCACAGCTTGCTTTCTAAGTTGCGGATACTTGTATGTAACCTTCAATAGAAAAATACATGATGAGTAAGAGAAACCTCTTGGAACTTAATATAAAATTTTTTTTATTTAACTCACCCGTGCAATTACTTGTTCATTTGCATCAAGCTTAATCCACTCGCGCGAAATGTCTTTTTCTTCAAAATGTTTTTCACACACAACATCCGTCGAGCGCAACTTTATTATATTTGGAATAGCTTCTTCCCATTTCTTCCATGTAGCTGGGTCTTTCGGTATGCGAAATAAAGACCGCTTTATTTGCTCCGTTCTACTGCCGGTTTTGCAATTCGGCACTGCACACCACTTCGTCATTTTCAAATATTATAAGTATATTTCAATTTTAATATTTTTTTAAATAAAAATATGTCAATATTAATTTCTCGAATTATCCGAAAAAACAAAAACACAATAATTATTACGCGCGTGTTTTTGAATTTCAGAGCACTAGTGCCACTCGCTCTCTCTCTTTTCAGGTTACGCGTATCTGAGGACGTTTATCACAGCGACGAATAGTGGCTATGCTAGGAACTAAATTTTTACTCTGTAAGCGATCATACCCCCACTACTAAAATTGCAACCAGTTTCCAGACCTGTATGTAAGACCGTGGTTCTGATTTATGGTGCGTGCGGTGAAAATGCAACAAGAGCTAAAATTATGTATGCTGAAAAATATCCTGAACGAAATCAGCCATCTCGATGGATATTTCACAGACTTTGTCAATCTCTTCGAGAAACTGGTAGTTTTAATGTTACCAAGCGTAATCGTACGAAGACTGCTACCAGTGAAGAAAATATTGTTGCTGTCTTAGCAAACGTAATGTACAATCCGCATGTTGGCACACGAGAGTATGTGCATTGCAGTACAGTCTGGAAATAGTCGACGAAGTATACTCCGGATTCTTCACGTTCACAAATTTCATCCGTATCATCTATCACTTCACCAAGAGCTACATGGAACAGACTTTGAAAACCGTGTTCGATTTTGCCAGTGGTTCCTGCATTAAATGCAAAATAATGATCGTTTTTTACAACGTGTTTTATTTACGGAAGAAGCTACGTTTACCAATTACGGACAAGTTAATTTAAGAAACATGCACTATTGAGCACCAGAGAACCCTCACTGGATGAGAGAAATTGATCACCAATGACGATGGAGCATTAATGTGTGGTGTGACATACTCGGCAATCAAATAATTGGACCATACTTTATTGATGGACAATTAACGGGACAAAAATACGCAACTTTTGTAACGGAGATCTTACCAACGTTATTGGAGAATGTACCACTAAATATTCGTTTAGAAATGTGGTACATGTATGATGGTTGCCATGCACATTACGCACGAGAGTCAAGAGAAGCGTTGCATAGACAATTTCCAAATCGATGGATAGGTCGTGATGGAGAATTTTTATGGCCACCTCGTTTACCAGACCTAACGCCATTGGATTATTTCTTGTGGGGTACATTGAAAGATACAGTGTATCGTGAGCCACCCACAACGGTAGAGAATATGAAAGATCGAATTCTCGAAACGTGCAATAGACTTAGTTCAGAAACAATTCAGAGTGCTGTTTCGTCATTGATTAACAGATTACATCATTGTATTAATGTTAACGGGCAACAATTTGAGCACCTAATTTAAGGATAACTGTAATATTAATAATGAGCTATTATTAATAATAAACTAATAATAAGTTATTTACCACTGGCTTATTCATCTTACTACATTCATCTAAGATATTAAATTTCCAACTCCTTGTTACTTTCTGTTTCCTTGAATATCTCGTTATCTATTAAGTTTAGGCCAATCAATGATAACACATTTTAACGCAAAATTAAACATACCTTCTAATAGTGGCACAAAAAATATAACATTATATTTAAAAAACCGAAGTTAACCTTGAAATTTTTTAAACGTCTTCACTTATAAAAAAAATTATACACTATGTAATGACTCGCTCGAAGTAATGCAACTTTTGTATATAACTATTTTTCGTACAACTTATACTTTACTAAGTTTTTCGAGGTGTGCAAGTTAGGTGCCCCACCCTGTATATCAGATAACGAGAAGATATCTAAATTCTCTATATATAATAATACAATAAATTCTTAAAGAAAATTTACTTCTAAATAAGTATGACACAATTCAATCAGAATAAAGATCTTCAAAAAATGTAACGATTAAAAAATATACTTCTATTATTTTGGTAACTATTATCAATTGTTTTGATAAATATATTTCATAATTATTTTGATAATTATTATCAATATTTTTAATTTACAATGCTTCGTTAATAAATGATGTTATTTTGTCATTGTCCATTATCGTGATATGAGTACCTTCCACATAATGAATTTGTACCGCACCTTCGGTAACCTAAAAGAAATTTCTTTTATAAAAAATATCTTAAAATTGATAAAATATTTTACGCTCTAATCAAATTTACCTTATGTAGACCATAATCCTCTTCAATAAAAGTAAAAGGCGTAAGTGTGGGTTTTAATAGTATTATAGATGATTTAAGGCGTGGCATTGAAGATATATTATAATCTTGTACAGCGATTATATGATCGTAAACTGTTGAACATAAAAATTTTTTATTTTCAACAGTTAATACATTGATCTCCTTCGTAAAATGAGTAATTACTTCTAACTTTTCCTCCCATGTGTTGCACTTATTCAGCTCCAACAAAAGCTGCAAAAAATAATATTGTATTATGCACAATTATTTACGAAATAACAATATCCATTTTAAACTAAAACGTTAATAATAATAAAAATAATAATAAAATAATAAAATTTTTGCAGTCAAAAAAAGTCATAATGTGTTTTTGATAATTGACTAACCATTTCATTGTTAAATTCTAGATACATTTTCATCAAACGAAGTAATATGTCATTTTGTAGTTCTTGTTCCGAAAGATGATTAAGAACTTTCTCAATCAAAAATTTCATTAGATCAGGAGCTCCATCGATAAGTATTAAACGTCCAGAGAAATTCTTAGCTTCTAATAATCTTGCTAATTCGATGGCAATTAAGGATCCAAATGAATAACCCACAATTAGAAATTTCTTTTGACTTCTCAATTTTTGCAATATATGCTAGAAAAATAAACATCAACATATGACAGTACGTAAAAGAAGTGCGTGCATGTGTGCACGCGCGTGTGTATGTAATCAAATATCATTGTTTAAATACACAGCAATTTAATTGAATATTTCAAATAGATTATCTTATAATTCCGTACAGGCAGAAGATGTGCTGCTGATTTTGTTATCGAACGAGTAACCCCCGGAGTATTAAGTACACCGTGTTGCAAACATATCGCCGAAGATTTAATTTTTGATTCTATCAGTTTATATACTCTGGCACAGCCATCGACTCCTGGTATAAGAAATATTTCGCTTCCAGCAACTTCTCCCTTTGTACCGACTTCTATATAAATGTCTGGACTCAAATCCGAATTGTTAAGTTTTCGAGTCAACATTCTTAAACCATCCAAATCATTTGTATCAGCTTTAATGACATCGTACATCTTTTCGTGCTCAGCTGTATTTGTCATTTTTCTAAGTTCAGCAAAATTGAGATTCCGAATATCTTGTGCTGTCAATAAAATATCGAATTCTCTCTCCAACGTTTGTTTAATTTCCACTGCCATCATTGAATCTAGTCCTAGTTCAGCCAGTGATATGTTCGGCGCCACAATGTTTGGATTTTTCAATCCTATTTTAGAAATTGAAGAAAGAATTAGATACTTAGATGTAATTTTAGGCGTATCTGACTTAAAACAGATTTAATATACGAACTATTGAAGTTTACATTTCTTTCAATGTCTTCAATGCACACGGTTTTTTATTGCAATATAATGTATATTATACTCTTGAAAATAGTGTTGAATAAAATTTTACATATATAAATGTTTTGTCACCAATCTTTTATATAATAGTTGGTTATAAACTTACCCATAATATTTGCAACCGCTTCAAGTGGATTTGTCGCTCGGCCAAAACCTCTTTTCTTCTCAGCAACAACCATGCTACTTACGATTGCTCGATCTTGTAGCAAGAATAATTCTAATGTATTCATGCAAGAGGATATTTCTTGTTGCAATGTACCTCCAATAACAAGTTCTTTGTCGTCTTCTTGCATATCTGCGACAAGTCCAACATCACCAATAGCACCCCATTGTATAGCCAAACCATGTAAACCTTCTTTCATTCTTCTCTCACAAATTCTTTCCATTACGGAATTAGCCATTCCGTAATTTGTTTGGCCTGCGTTACCTCTTCCGCATGAAACGGAAGAAAAAACGACAAAATGTCGAAGTTGAGGACAAATTGTTCTCGATAATTCATCCATCTTTTTCGTCGTCCATGCCTTTGACACAAAGGAATCTTTGAATGTTTCTGGAGACTGACTCTTGAATATGCCATCTTTCAACACAACTGCGAGATTAAATATAGCATCCACAGGACCTTGTTCTTCGGCAAATTTTAATATAGATTTACAGTCTTCGTATTTCGAAGTATCAGCAGCTGTAACGATTCGTACATTTACACCGTATGATTGCCATAACCTTACTCTCGATCGCTGATAACCGTTCCTTATTCCAGTTCGCGAAGTCAGTACTAGATTTTTCGCACCACGTAGAATCAACCAATCAATTAATTCTAGACCGAAACCACCTAGTCCACCTAGAACGATGTAGCATTTGTGTTCCAGGCAGTAGTAGCGGGGATGTGCGAGTATAGGCGCATCCAAGTGTTTATCTTCATTATGAATTTTTATCATTATCTACAAATAATATTGATTTAAAACGATATTATTGAAAGATGCGAAGAACATAAAGGACAAGAAACTGTGAGAAAAAAATGAAGTTTACAGAGATCTGTAAGAATGAATAAACTGTCAAATGATGTGTGGCTCACAAAAAAATTAAAGATTCAAATAAGTAATAGTTCAGATAAGACACAATTAACGATAAAAAGCAGTTCGAAAGAGAGGGGGTTATTCCAAACAAATGAAAGAAAGCGATAATTGTGTGTGCCAATTTTAAAAAAAGATTAAAGTACAATGGAAATTTATAGCAGTATTTTACTGTTGTGTATAATATACAAGTTACATTATATTGTCAGGTGATATTGACGTAGAAAATGAAGAGCAAAAGGTTATTGCCGGAAGTGCAGATTAGAGGATTTAAAGAGGAAAGAAGCACAAATGGACAACTTGTGCATACTACAGTGCAATTAAGAAAATGCAACACGCGAAGAAAAAGGTGCTGTTTAACTTTTTTATCTTAAAGTCTTTGATAGAGACTACAGAGAGTAAGAGACGTCGTAGAAAAGGGAAATAGAAAAAGAGCTATTGGAAATAATAAAATAAGTATAAAGGGAAACGAGATGCGCGGTGGAAATAAATGACAACAAAAGTTTTGAGCCGAGGAGAAGAACAATCAAAATATCTATGAATTCGATTGTTTATAATATTCAACTTGGATATGGAAATAAAGATAGAATATAGTCAAATTGGAGGTGTAACAGTGGGAGGTTGCAACTTTTGATTGCTGGCACATATTGATAATGTAATGACGTTAAAAAAGAGCGGAGGATAGATAAAGGGAGTTATAAAAAAGGTGAAAAAATATTTAAAAGTTTGATATAAACATTAATAAATCAGTGATCATGGAAATTAGAAAGAAAAGAAAAAGAAGAAATATAATTTGGAATTAGAAAGAAAATGAGAGAGAGGAAGAGAAGAAAAAAGATATAAAAGAAATAAAGTATTTAATATTTAATATTAAAACAGATGAAAAATTTAACAATCAAAATAAAGAAACAAAATTAAAGAAGGCAAATGTAGTAATAAAGTAGGTGGGGAATTAAAAAAAAAGGAGATTTAGAAATTATTTTGGAAGAAGATATTGTTGCGTCCGCGGGCCGACTCTGCGATATCTCGTTCGCACTCCGCGTCGCGCACACACTCTCACACGCGCCCGAAATAAAGACGCTCTTTATATAAACGAAGAAACTTTAATATAACGAATAAATAACAGCACAAAGCGAAACACAATAACAAGATACAAAACACAATAACAACCCTTCTGACGACGATTAGGGGATGAAAATCCAGGGACGCAACAATATGATTATTAAGTCTTAAGGGACAGAAATAGACTTAGCATAGAAATGTGGAACAGAATTATATAAGACATGAACAGAAAACGAGAAAAAGTAGAAATAATGTAGTAATGCTTAATAGAGAAGATGAAGCGAGAAAAGGATTAGGAGAGAATGAGAAACTTACAGTATTTAAGAAAGATGAATATAATATTTTAAATTTAAGTAGAGAAATTAAAAAATAAGTATAATTTATAAAAATACTGATTAGAAAGAAAAAAACAGGGGCAATGAAAACATAAATAATAGCATCAAATTATAATAAAAAATTTAAGAAATATGTATTGAAAAAGAAATAGCAAAATACCTTAGATAGAGAGGTATAAGATATAAAGCCAAAGATGGGGGATGGCGAAAATGTAACGTGGAATGATGAGGAGACAAATAGATACTGAAGAAAGAAGAGAGAAAATTATATGGAATTTATACAAAAGAAATGTAATTCTTGGATCGTTTATTGAACAGATGTGAGAAGTTGGACAGAAAAAAATTAAGGATGGAAAATTTGTTGCACCAAAGAAAGAGAGAGAGAAAAAAAAGATGTTAAATGAATGGCAGAAATGAAGGAAAAGAAGAGTGCAGATGGCAAAAGAGAATTGAAGCATAAGAGAAAGAAAAGATAAATATGGCCTAAAAGATATTAATCTAACAATTATAAACCAAGTCCATTTTCAAAGCCAAAAGCCAAAAATGAAAATATACATACATACATACATATACATAAAGCACACATACATACATATCTCAAAAAATCATTATTTTAAATTAATTGAACTCAATATTCAAGATTGAAGTATTATTGATTAAAAGTATTATTGTATTCAAAAAGTAATTTTTATTTATATTATTAAAGATAACACAATAGTAACAAGAAATGTTTGCATTTTTTGAGATATTAGTACTTCAATTAGTTACTCCCTCCATTATGTGTATACTAGAAAATGGCTATACCTTGCCAATGTGCTTTCCAGCAGCCATATGTCTAAACGCAGCTTCTATTTCATTCTTTTCGAAGACTTTTTTGCATAAAGGTTTAATAGCTCCATTCCTTAAACCTTCTGTTATTTTGTTCCACAATATTGTTTTACTCTCTGGTTTCGCAGTAAATAATTTATCCAATAAAATGCCGTGGAAACTAATGCCATTTGAGAATGCAAATATTTCTAAAGGACTATTGGAAAACATATCAAATTTTCCAATTTCGAGGAAACGACCTCCCTTTGCTAAGCATCGAATGGATGCTTGCAGTTTCTCTTCAGCTAAAGAATTCAATACGATATCCACTCCGCGACCTCCCGTTCCCTGGATAATCATTTGTTCAAAACTCGTGTCTCGAGAGTTTCCGATATGATCCTCGGGAATAGAGGGAAACATTTCTTTTATAAAATGTCGTTTCTCAACATTTCCAACTGTTGTAAACACTTCGCAACCTTCGTAAAGCGCAAGACGAATCGCAGCTTGACCAATGCCTCCCGTACCAGAGTGAATCAATACTTTGTCGCCCTTCTTCATTTCACCTCTTAAATATAAAGAGTAATAACACGTACAATATACGCACGGAACCGTCGCGGCATCTTCCATCGTCCAATTGTCAGGTACGATCCAACTGAGATATTTGTCAGCTACACGGATATTTGTCATTCCTCTAAAAATAATGATTTATAGTAAATCATATGAATGTGTCACTTATTATATTAAAGTTACATTTAAAGGTTTTTATTTTATTTTAAATGATATTCTATATGTAAGAGTAAAAGGAAGCATATATAAATTATGACAATTCTTTTGTTTCTTATTTTAAAAAAAGTATTTCTAATTTAAATGTAAAAAATTTATTTTAAACGGTTTCTTTATTTAAAAAATATTAATTAAATTTAAATATTAATTAAATTAATACTAATATTAATTAAAACTCTGTGTGTATCACTATCATACCCAGATGAACACAGTCCCATTATTCTTTGTCCTTTTTTATTAAAACCAACAAATTCCATTCCAATCAAAGAACTATTATTAGGTTCGTCTGAGATAGTTTCGAGGTTGAGTCTACCGCTAGCTATCATGACATCTTTAAAATTGATAGACGCATAGACTATTCTTACTAAATATTCTTCATCATCATCATTGACGAGAGATATTCTGCTTTGCACCCAACAAAGAGTACTCATATCACCCGGCATCTAAAATAAATAAATATAACAAATTGTTTTATACCTTAAATTAAAGTTATCATTAAGTTAGTAAATCATTACTTAATTTATGAATTAAAAGTATCACAAAGCATTATTTCAACTATTCTTAAATAATGCTACAAATTTTCTTAACGTACCATCTGAGTAACATAGGCACTCTGTACGAGTTTTGGTTCTAATGGTGGTAACGGAAAATGTCTGTAAGATCCCCAAATATTACCGGAACGTATAACATTAATGGGTAAATCCAGCTGTAGCTGCTTCATGTACAATGATTCTTGCAACGAAAAAGTAGGCACATCTTTATCTTGAATAAATACACCTCTAATCATTTCACCACCCGGTTCTTTTCGCAAACAATTGACAAGGCCGATTAGTCCGCATTCGAAATCTCCTTCTGCGACGACTATTATCCTCATATTTGTAGTTTCATTTTCTACGTTCATGAATGATTTAAGCTTGTTTACCCATGAGAATTCATAATTGTTTACGTGCACTATCTGTTGATTCCTCCCAACATATTGTATTTTCCTTAATAATATAAATCTCTTATCATTGGTGCGTTTTTCCAAAATTATTTTTAACCCATACTTTTCCAGACATGAGTAGTCGTAGATAGCATCCAACTCTTCCAATGTTAAAAGAAATCCCTTCGGCATTACAACAGACAACAATTGTTCATATAATTGGTTTCTATTTTTAGTTAAAATTCCGAAACCTATAATCATCAAACAATTTTCATTTTTTGTCAGTTTACCAAATTCTATTGTAGAAACATTATCAGGCAAAGCGATATTTTTGAATCTCTCGTGTGATGCTATCAGTTTGATATCAGATTGAATTTGCGGTAAGTCATCTAGAACTTTATTCACAAATAAACAATTTATATTCTCTGGCATGACTTGATCGCTATCCTCGATAAATTCGATGATTTTTACGTTTATCATATTGTAAGATTCAAGCGCAACGTGTACCGACATTCTTATTGCATCTTGCAAAGACATTACACTTAAATCTCGATGAGCAACAAACTTGTACTCTTCGAGAACGGGGTAAATTGCTCTTTGTCGGCGAGATATAGGTGTAGCAACAACGCCACATATTTCTATTCCTCCAGATATCAAAACGTCCAAATACTTATAATTTTGTACAAGAACTTCTGCAATATAACATACATACGATGTGTCATATTAGATATAGAGTTTCCAAGAAATAACACTCCGCTAAATTGTAATTTCATTTAAAATTTAAAATTTCTCTATTCCATTTATAATACTGAAAACTTACGTTTTTCTTCATTTGGAAGTTTTTCAATCTGTTGTATATGAGATTTCGGGTCGATTACTACTTTGCGAATTCTTGTTGGTACAAGAAGACTTCTCGAATTCTGTCCTAAAATCATCATCTGTAACATGTTGTCCATAAATGTTACCCAGTTGTCAGTCCAGGCAATATGACCATTCTTTCCCGTAATTGACGCGCTTTTTAGTCCACGAAATTCGCCGGTATATTGGTACCCACGTAGTTTTAATTCTTTATAGATATCTTTCATACTCATTTCTTCTTCATCATTGTCGTTTCGATCGATAAATGTAGTACGCATCTTCTCGTCTTCAATATTAACTGCTATTCGTACTGTTCCAGTAACGACAGCATTGTTTCCTTCGATTATTTCGAATTTGTTACTACCTATAACAATACCAATATTAATTTTTATAAATATAGTTTAGAAATAGAAGTTTCTGTGTTTTATAATGAGATTCTGAAGGCTAAATTAGGCAATTATAAAATGGAAATATTAAACACAAGGAAATGGAAATATTGAACATCAATTATGCTTTTATGCAATTTTAAATAAATTACAAAGATAGTTTTAAGTTTTAATGAAAGTATTTATGATGTAAACAATATGTAAGCGAGCAAAGAGAATACGGTGATTTGGGGCAATGATGGCAGAATGGCTGCCTACTAAGAGAGAGGTTCTAGTCCCGCTAGGGCCCCGATATTTTTTGCTATGCTTGGGAAAAGCTTATGATGATATCAATGATTAAATATACAATCTGATATGCCAACATCTTCATTAGAAACTAGAACAATGTTTTAATATTGATAAGATCAACTTAGCTGTGATATCTCTGGATCGAAATCATTCAAAAAGTGCTCAAAAGTCTAGACAGTTGTTTTGCAGAACAAAAAATTATTTTCGTATGTAGTCGTTAATATAAACCAAGATAGAGTTTAATCCTAGTTATAAAATATTATTCCAAAACTCTTGTATTGATTCAGTTTTAAATTCAATGCAGAAACAGTTAGTGCAAATATATTGCAATTGCTGCTTATATCTGCTGCCACTCTATTGGCAGACTTATAACGGTCTGTTGGATATAAATCTTTCCAAATTTATCTTTTACAATTCAGTTTTTCACTTAATCATAATTGATGTAAAATTTTTCATTTTTTGTATATCTACAGTTTATAAACTTAATTTAATCGCACAAGTTACCTTCCTGGATCATAAGAATTAAATCGACTGGGTTTTGTTGTGACAAAATTGTAGAGCGTAGAAAATTGACATCTTCAAATACAATTGGTATATCGAGATGATTTTGCCTTTTTAACCAGCTGATCATCTGCCATATAAGTAAAAGATATCCTGTAGCTGGTACTAAATTTTTTCCATTAATGACATGCCCAGTCATATATATAAATTCTTCCTCTGCTATATTAATAGTAACAATTGCTTCCCTTATGTCAAGTTTTCTTTGTGAATAATGGTATATATACCAATCTTCGGAATGATCCCATCTGCAAAACATGTCATTAATTCAACAATGTATAAAATATTAGTCAGTTTAGTGTCTGTTAGTGTTTGTTTACTGTCTTAAACGGTAAAAAATAATGCATTTCAATTTTCTATTTTTTGAAATTCTACTATCTTTTCTTCTTTTATAAAAAAAATTTACGCCATATCAAACAGAATATACCTTACAAGAGGAGAAATCATCGGTGTACCACGACTTACAGGAAACTTTACTTTTGGATATAAATTTACGATTTGCGGTTGTAACCCTGCATTATAAAGTTTTCCAATTCCGTCTAAAAATATTTCAATATCCGGTTTGTCAGAGAATTTATATAACGCGATATTTGTAATTGTGGTCTCTAAGGAATCATTAAGAATGTATTGTAGCATATCGTGCGGCGCTATCTCAATCGTCACTGCGTCGTTTGGAATTAAACGCACAGCTTCTGAAAATAATACTGGGGCTAGCAGATGATTTGCATAATATTTTGCTAGACATGATTTTGCAGATGCGCCGAACCATTCACAGGAGAACACACTCAACCACTTTGAGCTCGGAGACGCCTTGTGTGGTAATATTTGATTCAAGTATTCCAAAAGTTTAACTTTTGCGGGCTCGACGTAACGACTATGAAAAGGTATACGTCCACACGAAATTTCTTTTACAGAAATGTTATTATTCTAAAAATAAACATTATCATTTATTAAATTCAATATAATTATATATGCATCAAAAATATTATTTATACTATATTCAAACCTGTAGCTTAGCGAGGAATGCTCTTACAGAGTCTGTTGGTCCACTCACAATAGAATTATGTGAACTATTGTAACAAGCTACATCAATGTCCGATGGACACATATTCTTCATAGTTTTAAAATCGAGATTAATTTCAGCCATTAAGCCATCTATTATTTTTGATTTAAGAAATGCTAAGCTGACATAATATGCCAACATGATCGTTTCTTCGACCGTCAAGCATCCATCAGCGTATCCACAAATCAACTCACCAATGGAATGACCCATTACAATATCAGGAGTGATACCAATGCTTGTTAAAAGATCAACTATTCCGATCTGCAATACATATAAAACATACAATCTTCTACTTTTCTTCTACTTTTTTCGATTAAAATAATATAAAATATTACAAATTTAGTCTTCTGGATACAATTGTATATGTATATATAACAGACTCCTTTCAATTTCAATTTTTTTTTACAAGAAGCTTTAACTTTTTATGAAATAAAAAGTTGGTCTTTAAAGATATACTTTATAAAAAATTAGATAATACAAAAATATCCTGCAACATATATCAGCACCTCAGAGGTAAACTGTATTAAGTCATATTTTTTCAAAAATAGCATTTCTGTACAAAGTGACTTAATATATAATACTGCATTCAGTGGTAAACAGTACTAACAGGAAATATCAACCAGTTTCAAAATACACCCTGTTGAATAGTGTTAAGTCAAATAGAACATGAGTGGTAAACAGTAATAAATAATAATAATAATAATAATAATAATAATAATAGTAATAATAGTAATAATAATAATAATAATAATCCATAATGATGTCGCTTACTATTGAAATATCTTTGTAAGTGTTGTAAATTAGCATTGATCTGAAGCCAACAAAAATTTTAAACAGTCTCTACTGGAAATTTACAAATTTGTGACTTAATACAGTTTACCTCTGAAGTGCTGATATATAGGATACATTTTATTTATACATATGTATATATTTTTATACCTGTAGTCCAATAAGGCCTACAAATAAATTGACTACGTTGTCGAGAATATGTTTGTCTTCATTCATTAAAATATCTGTGAAAAATATACCGTGAGGTCTCAAAACAGTGTCGCATTTCTCGACTACTTTAGTAAATGCTGGAAATTTCATTAAAGCTCGACCTGCCAAAATTTAAAAAAAATATATGTAATTACATTATAGCATAAAGTTGTTGATACATTGTATCAAATAATGTAATATTTTTACATAATTTATCTAAACATACCTAAATAAAATTTTTGGAAATTACTTATCTTTATTTTTTACGTGCTTCCTACAGTATTATTACTATATTTTAGTTTAGTTTATATCAAAATTTAGTTATATTATACTTAATTCTTTGTAATTCAAAGAATTACAAAATTCTTAAACTGAAAATATTATAACTGTTAATTTTGTTATATTCTAACACATATATAAAAATATCAACATATAATGTGTAATTTAAAAGTTGTTAAATATTAATTGCAAATAAATATGTTATATATATATAGATAGAGATTTTAATAATTGTTAAATATTATATTATAATATTACATTTGATTTGCTTACCCATGTTAAGACATTGAAATCCAATTCCAGAAAATATGAAGCAAATAGATCTTTTTGTACACAAGTTGCGTCCCATTTTAGTTATTTCATTATTAGATACTTTAGATCCAGCAATTATGTATCCCCTGTAGGGATGACCTTTTATATTGCTGCTATGAATACGATGTAGCAGAGAGATATATTCTACATCTATCGATCGATTCTGTACCTATAGAGTGATCGTTACTAAATATATGTAAGTATGTATACAACAATTATCTTATAGCACATTCTTGAAATTAATTAAAATTAAAAGTTTATATATATACTTTTTTTAAGTTTGTATATGTGTGTGTATGTAGCGCGCATGTGTATGAACACGCGAGTGATCAGAATCATTTTCGTGTTATAAACATTCGATTTCTAGAATATGCAATTAAAGTATAATATAATGAATATATAGAACACCCTGTGTAAAATAATAAAGTACATAGTTATGCAAATAAATGTAAGAAAAAAGAAACAAAGCTTAGTTGTTAAGAAATGTACAGTATTAGAAGAGAATTATATGTATATTAGATGTGATAATATGCAATGGTTCGATATAATCTAGATAAATTTATCTCTTAATAGAATAAACGGGTTCTTCTGCTGAAGATTTCTAAATACTTCCTCATAAGATTCTCACATATTTATAATCAAATTAATTATCTATAAGTCTTGCATAATACAAAATTAGTTATCTTAAATTCACTTCCCTTACGGAAAAAACACTCAAATATTGAGTGTTTACACTCAATTTTGGGAAGTTACTCTCAAATTTGGGTGTATACACTCAAATTTCAAGTGTATACACTGAAGATTGACTGTTTACATTCAAACGTTGAGAGTGTACACTCAAAGATTGAGTGTTTATACTCAAAATTGAGTGTATACATAAAAGATTGAGTGTGTACATACACCCAATGACTGAGTGTTCATACTTAAATTTGAGTCTAAACACTGAACATTTAAAAGTTTACTCTCAACACTTGGATAATAAATGACTGATTATTCTTATAAAAACATTCAATTTTATTTCAATTTCATTTAATGTACGCTTCTAGTGTATATGCATTTTATTATTTCCATGCACTTAATGGTCACAACGAACAATTTGTTAACAAAAATGTTTATCGGTAGTGTGTTATTTATTATGACCATTAAAAAGAATACCTTAATATTTATAATAATATCTAATATTATTATATAAGAATACCTAACCTAACATTTTATTTCAGAGTGTAGCCTGTCAAGTGCTGTATAGTTCATTTATTGAACTGCGTATCCAGATTGTTGTTACCCTAAACTTTAGTGTAACAATCGCTTCAGATTAAAGTACAACTTTGGTGTTATTAATTTGAGTGTTACTCTTAACTTAAGAGTAACGCTCAAATGAACTCTCAAGTTGAGAATAACACTGAAGTTAACTTTCAAGTTGAGAGTAACACTCAAATCAACACTCAAATTGAAGGTTACACTCAAGTTGAGTGTCACTCTCAAGTTGAGTGTCCGAAATAACGCTCAAATTGAGTGTTATTTTGAGTGTCTTATTTTTTCCGTTTTAAGGATTACAAATAGTGGAATCGATTTTGATTTCACTCTTTTGACTTAAATAACTTACTTGTAAATATTTCAATAATATTATTAATATATCAATAAAATCTTGAGATTTTATCAAATGTTTTATACTTGATGTTGATAAATCTAAATGCCTTTAAGACATTTTATAATTTACTTTGTTTGCACCTTGAATATTATATAGTCAAAGTAGGTACATTTTAACACATTAAAAAATGCGTTCTATGTCGCACAGAATTAATATATGATAGATAAATAGAATCATAATTAAATATGCTTAGATATAGAGGATGATTTATTTAAATTGAGAGATCCAAATATATAAAAAATACACAAAATTCAAAAAGAGATTCAGAACAAAAATGTTTAGTTCAAAGGGGAAAATAAAATATAACATTTATTTTGACCTAGGATGGCCAAGGTCATATCAAGGACATCTTATTCTTTTTATTCTAGATTCTCGTGACTGACGTCGAGTCGTTTTCAAAATGATATAGTTAAGCCCTTTTTAATTAAGATTCTCTGACAGTTATGAGTTTTAAAGTTACAGACGGTATCAGAGTAAATTAAGGTGGGCTGAACTTCCGAAAACGACCCACCCCCGATTGCCATAAATTTTCACAGAAATACTCTAAATGATGTCAAATGAATACTCTTAATTGGGTTTTCACCGATAAAAAAGTTTAATGCCAAAAATTTACTATATATAAATATACAGTTTTACATGGGTTTGCAACTTTTTGCGCGAAATGAGGTCTAGCCCATATCGCTCTGTGCTTCGGACGCGAAACGAAGTTTATGATTATATAGTTTCACATGGGTTTGCAACTTTTTGGGCGAAGCGAGGTCCAGCCCATATCGCCGTGTGCTTCGGACGCAAAACGAGGTTTATAATGATAGTTTCACATGGATTTGCAACTTTTTGGGCGAAGCGAGGTCCGTGTTGTGTTGCGTATGTGCGTAAACGCGCAGTGGATGTATTACTTTATTTATACATTTTTGGCATTAAATGTTTGTATCGGTGGAAATCCGCTTAAGGACATTTATTTGACATAATTTCGAATATTTCTGAAAAAATTCATAGCAATCGAGCGTGGATCGTTTTCAGAAGTTTATCCTCAAAATGTACCACGTATATCACGATTTACATCTCACATGGGTGCGTGTGTGTAAGAGCATGAGTGTTAATATAAGCGTGAATGTGGATATCAATGTGAATGCGAATGTGAGTATATGATTCAGTCAACGGTCGTAATTCTGAACATTTGATAAAAAAATTTAATTGATTTTCATAAATCTATTAAATATTATGTCATTTACCTAATATTTAATTACCACATTTATATCTATATTCACTTACATTAACATCTACACCCATTTTAACATCCATGATTTCGATTATTTGTGAAATAAATTATGTAATGTATACTTACATCATCTAATATGATTTTAACTGCTTCCTCGGTACGTCCAGATATAGCTACAAGCCTAGGTAAATTATCGTCTGTTCCATTATTGACTTTAATTTTCGGATTTGATTTTAGTAATATGTGGCAATTAGCACCGCCAAATCCAAAGGAATTAATACCAATGTAACCACCCTTCCATTCTGTTGGTTCAGTGACTATTTTTACTCTTCCTTCAATGATAGCAGTCATATCCTTACGTGGACGTTTAAAATGTATAGTAGGGGCGATTATACCAGTTTCCATCGCTATTAAAACCTTTATAAGATAAATAAATTTCGTATATAATGGTAATAAAATCTTGCAAGTTTTATAATTATAATAAATAACTAAAAATAACAGGCAAATAAAAAATATTTGCATAAGCTTACATATAGCATTACATTATATAATTGTATTAACTCTAATTTGTTGTAAACTCACCTTTGTAATTTGACAATGACCGCTAACTGGTTCAGAGTGTCCAAGATTCGACTTCACTGAACCCAATAACAGAGGAAAGTCTCTTTTGGAACATAAAGATTCATCAATGGCTTGAAGTTCCACAGGATCGCCGGCTAAAGTACCAGTTGCATGAGCCTCCATGTAAGATAGCTTTATAGGCGAGATACCACATTCTTCGTAAAATTCTTCCAATAACATTTTTTGCTTGTCAAATGATGGGAAGGTAATTCCTTCTTCTTTAAAGCCATCACAGTTGGTTTTACCATAGACGAAGGTCGCATAGATTCTTCTTGCATCTTTTGCTTTTTGTAAGTACACTACTACAGCTGTATCACTACGCATGTAACCAGCGCCTTCTTCATCGTAAGGTCTACAGTAGCCATCAACAGATAGAACCCCTAAAATAATATTAGTAGTTTATTTTTTTCAATCAATATAAAGAAATAATTTCAACCAATAAATGATATAATTTTGTTTTTTTATTCCCAGTTTCTTGATTAATATATCAAATACTTGAAAACTTTAATAAATATATGCAAGCAAATTTTAATTATGCCATTCAAAAGTAGAAACTACTAAATTCAGCGAAACACGATTAAACAAATCTTGATTAAATATTATTATCTTGATAAATATATCGATAAATACTTCCCTACTTTATACATTAGACAACGCAATAAGTTTAAACACAGTAATATTATTCTTCACATACCCAGATGAAAAAACTGACGAGTTATAAAAGGATGGATGCACAAATTGACACTAGCGACAATAGCCGCTTCGCAAATGCCAGATCGAATCATCCTGTAAGCTTCCACCATAGCGAAATGACTCGAGCTGCATGCAGTATCGATGTTATACGATGGTCCAGTAACGCCGAGCCAATAAGAAATTCTGTTTGCTATCATGGCTTTACTGCATCCAAGAATGGGTAATCCAGCAATCTATTAGCAATTACGATATAGTTTTCATATGAAAAATATTTTTCGCATATTTAGCAATATCTTTGTATACATATAAATATGTTTATATAATTTTAAGAGCGTATGTTTCTTTTATCGATTTTTGATACTTAAATTATTGATTAATCAATACGTGAACTACATACGTGAGGCTTTTCGTATATTAAATCTAGATATGTATCAGAAACACTTATTGCTGTAACAACGCTTGTGTTTGATCCTTGTAATTCTGCGGGATTTACACCCGCATCAATGATTGCTTCATAGGTATGCTCGAGTAACATTCTGATTCCAGGATCAAGTACATGAACTTCTGAGGCCGGTATATCGAAGAATTCTGCGTCAAACTTCTGTATATTGTTCATTTTTCCTATCCGAGGAGGCATCTCATAGTTATCTGTCAGGATTTAAAATAATTTATATAAAAATAATATTGTCATATTGTTAAGTCATGGATAATATTTGCATTAAAATATTCTTAAAGACAGACATGACATCTATCTCGATTACTTTAAATTATGATACTAAAGAGAAAGAAAATTACTAAGTAAAAGTGATTTATATAAACATAAATTGCACGGAGCATTAATTGCTTAAATGATTTTGTATGCGATTATTTCGATTTTAATATGTTATATTTATAGATATACTGGTACACACAGATATTACAAATTCTACTAACTACACAATTGATATACATTTGACGCGATATAAATATCTTTCTACTAAAAAACAATGATATTCTTAATTTTTCAAAAAAATATATTATTACATTCAGTCCAGCGGTGATGATTGTTCGAACCAAGATCCATTTTATTGAAAATATTTTCCTCAAATTCTTTTATATTGTCAGAGTTAGGAAATCGCCCAGCAATACCAGAAATAACGATTTCTTCTTCAGCATCGACGCTGACATATGGATTGAATCGCTTGTTTCTATCCATCTTTTAAAAATTCTAGTAATTCTGAAAGAAGATATCAGAACTTTATTTCAGAGTTACATACATGTTTAGAATAAAGGAAAATAAAATTTTATAAACCATTTTTGGAACAACGAACAATTTAACATAAAAATGTGTAGAAAGAAGAGAATAGTCGTATATACAGGGTGTCTGATAATTATTGACACAGCCGAAGTGTGAAGGTAGATTGGCTCAATCTGAAAAGAAAAGTTCTGTACCATTTTGCTAAATTCGCAATAGTTATTGCGTTATTAATTAAAATATCTGAGCTAATGAGCGCGTGGGAAGCGGTAGGCCGGAATCGGTAGGCATGTAAGATGGCTTATTTGTTTACGTCTCTTAGCAATAAAAGCATCATCTGAGCGAGAGGTGGAGTCACGCAGCGAGCGGCGAGCGACGTCTGATATTTGTTGCTAAGAGATGCAAACAAATAAGTCATCTTACATGCCTACTGATTCCGGCCTACCGTTTCCCACGCGCTCATTAGCTCAGATATTTTAATTAATAACGCAATAACTATTGCGAATTTAGCAAAATGGTACAGGACTTTTCTTTTCAGATTGAGTCAATCTACCTTCACACTTCGGCTGTGTCAATAATTATCGGACACCCTGTATAGTTGTAAGCTTGTAATTTTCCAAGAAAATATATATAAAATAAAAATTTTTCAAGTTTTTTAAATCAATGACAATCATAGTATAGCAAAATTGATTTAATTATTCAAAATTTCATTATATTACTTACAATTAGTAATTTACTGACGGAATAAATCAATGGATCTAATAAAATTGGATTGCGAAATATTCAAATAATAAGAGAACATATAAATTCATAAAAATATTAAGAATAAAAAGTCCTAAAATAAATAAAATTATATAAATGTATCATTATTATGTAAGTATAATTATTAAGATACATAAAATCTATCATTATTATAAGAGACGAAAAAAATCTGCGCATTTTGAGTTTCAAAAAAGATAGAGAAAAGCAGATTTAACGAAAAAATAGCACAAATGTTTAGAATACTTAGCAATTATTAGCACCATAAAAATAGCACAAATGTTTAAAATACTTAGACACAAAAAAACCGGGAAAAATAAAAATGTTATTTCACGTATGTTCTAATCATGCGCAGTATATTGTACAAATAATTAAATTACATACAGAAATAACCTTTGGGATAAGTTACTCAAAAATTAAAAAAGAAAGAAAATTAAAAAAGGCAAGAAAAATTTATACTCACCACGTTCAGTTTTTAAAATTTTTTTATGAAACTAACAGAAGTGATGATTCTATTAAAAACAGAACTTTATAAAATTGACTAACACACTATGATAACATATACCATAGAGCAGAACATGTCCTACTGTCTGTTAAATCATATATGAACTGTGTGACAATTACTCAATATATTATAACAGCCTCACTTCCGAATGAAAGTAATTGTATAGTTATATAATATAATAGTTGTATAATCAGTATAATTACACATTCAATTAAAATCAACTTAATATACATTATGTCAAAGTTCAGTGAATACACAATTATAAAGTAGGAATGGGCGCGTTAAAGTAGACATGATAATGCAATTATTGCAATATTTTTGCATTTTAATGTATAATTTTTAAAGTCTAATTAAATGTGAGATGCATTTTTTATTCAAACTCATATGTGCAGTAAAGCATCAAAATGTATGCAATACATATCTTTTTATAAGAGTGATGACAAAATTTTGAAAGGGATAAAGTACTCTTTTAAAATTCACAGCGGCCAAAATTATTTTTCTGCGTTGAATATTAAATTACTACTTAAATAATATTTTTGGTAAAAATTTTATTGCATTTAATGCTTCTTGTAGCTGTACATTTTTCAAAAGTATCATATTATTTTTAAATATTCCATTTTTTTATTATTTTTAAGGAAAGAAAATTTGAAAATTATAAGAATATGGAAATTTAAAAGCATTTAACGTCAAGGTCTATTTATATATGTACTTATAGGGTGTCCAATAATAATCTCTCGTGTGCAAGTAGAGCGAATTAAGCCGAATAGTCCTCTACCGTTTTGCGATTTTTGCAACAATCAATAAATTAATAAATTAATTTTAAAAAATTGGTCAATACACACGAGTATACATAAGTGCACGGCGAGAAAAGGCATCCCATAGTTACGCGGTTGTTAGGTGCAATACACACATAATTACTTAAATGCTTTATTATTAATCCCAATGCGTCGCGCGAAAATTATTGCAAAAATAGCAAAACGATAGAGAATTTTACTACTGGGTTAGGTTAGGTTAGATTAGGTTAGTTTTAACCCGCTTTAACCTGCGTACGAGAGGTGATACGATTATTACCGAACATACATATTTATACGTACATATGCACACATGTACATACATTATAAATATTGACCTTAAGAATTTGGCTTCTTAACTTTTCAAAATAAGATTATGCACAATATAAATTATACATTCAATTTAAATCAATATATTGCACGTAAGTTCAAAGTTTACCGGATATAGCACGAATTTTGAATATTTATATAATTAGATCAAAGTAAACAAAACAGTACGATTTTAATGTTATTTTAATATTTTGTAATTGATCTTCATTGATTTGAATAATCCATGATACCGACAAAATACAATTAAACTATCAATAAAGTGTCGAAGACCTAGAAATAATTAAAGAGCTAATGTATCAATGATTTTTCGGCTGCATCAGGGATAATTGTAAGAATTGTTTTGATTATACAAATGTTTCGACTTTTTTAATTGTTTTGTTTTTAAAAATATACAAATTTTTTAAGTAAATATTTCAAAAATAATAAATACGAATGTTTCATTCTATCAAATCGCTATTTTATAACTGACAATGCAAACATCTACATAACAGTAGCAGCATTTAGACTACAGTAACGAATAGCGAGTTTTCAAGCTAAATCATGTTAATTGTAAGACTACCAGTCCTTAATAATATCTTGTCGATGCCTAAGATAATTATTATTCTGTATTAAAATATTCAATTAAAATATTTAGTTCAACAAAAAAATAACTTTTCCTAAACACAAGAAAAATAGTAATCATTTCTTGTTTTTTTTTTAAGTTTAGTATGTATTTGAAACAAAAAATATGTCATTTTATGATAAGATTTGAATTAGCAAAAAAAAAAGAAAGATGGTTGTCAACGGTACATGGTGTTCCCAAGCGGTCACCCATCCAAGTACTGACCATGCCCAACGTTGCTTAACTTCAGTGATCGGACGAGAACTGGTGCTTTACAACGTGGTATGACCGTTAACAATAGTAATGTCTTCAGTTGCTGGAGAAATATATAATTTGAGAATATTAAAACAACTGTACATAAAATCGATTTTTATCATTACTATAATTTAAGTATGTATTTGAAACAAAGAATATACTAAGGTTGCTCAGAAAGTAGTGCCTCAGATTTTCTCAGAAAGTATTTATTCAACAGGTTTGAAATTTATTCACAATATATATGGATGTTTCCTTTACACATATTATTTTTCACATAATCTCCATCAACTTGTACAGCCTTATGCTAGCGCGATACAAGTGCATGGATGCCTTTACTGTACCAGTTCTTGTCCTGTTTATGCAGCCATGCCCTCACTGCTTGAATCACTCCCTCGTCATCTTCAAACCGTGTCCCGCGGAGTGCATCTTTAAGTGGTCCAAAAAGATAGAAATCAGAAAGGTCAGATCGGAACTATAGGGTGGCTGTGGCAGGACGACCACAGCGCAGTCAATCATGCGCAGCTCCGTTTCTCCACTTCCTGAAGCTTTAACTCTCTAAGCCCAGCGAACAACGGTGCTTCTATCGACTGCACAACTTCCATACACAGTACACAAACGTTTGTGAATGTTTATCACAGTTTTTTTTTCAAGATATGGCTACGTGAACAGGACAAGAGCTGGTACAGTAAAGATATGCATGCCAGGGTTGTAAACCGAATCGAACCGTTGAAGTTTGTACGCTCCGAGAGAACGGATCAAAATTTGAATTATAAAATCTCTCCGATCTGGAGCAAACCGTTTTTTATTATAATTTAAAATGCTCCGGTATCGAACCGGAGCATAAAAAACCGGTTTTGGAGCGGTTTCTTTATTTAAAAAGGAGTTAATTAAAACAGAAATATTATTATTAATATGTACATATACAGGGTGTCCCAAAGCACCCGTGCCAACGCTCGTGAGGAGATAGAACGGATCGAAATGAATAAAAAAGTCCCATACCATTTTGCTAAATTCGCAATAGTTATTGCGTTATTAATTAAAATATCTGAGCTAATGAACGCGTGGAAAGCGGTAGGCTGGAATCAGTAGGCATGTAAGATGGCTTATTTGTTTACATCTCTTAGCAACAAATATCACACGTCGCTCGCCGCTCGCTGCGTGACTCCACCTCTCGCTCAGATGATGCTTTCGTTCCTAAGAGACGTAGACAAGTAAGCTATTTTACATGCCTACCGATTCCGGCCTACCGCTTTCCACGCGCTCATTAGCTCAGATATTTTAATTAATAACGCAATAACTATTGCGAATTTAGCAAAATGGTATAGGACTTTTTTACTTATCTCGATCCGTTCTACCTTCTCACAAGCGTTGGCACGGGTGTTTTGGGACACCCTGTATATACAATATATTGTGGCGTGATGTTTTTCAAGCGTTCGTCACAAGGGCCAAACGGCCTGACCGCGGATGGTTTTCGGGGTCTCCGCTCTCCCGTCTTGCGGAGAGAGAGAGCGTGAGATCGGACGCGATCTCGCTGCTCGCTCTTCCAATATTTTGCGTTTTTGCGTTTGTGTTTACTGCCGAGACCTTGCTAAGTCCCGTGCGCGTGGAATTTTGCGTAGCAACTAGGAAACGTTGTCATAGGAATACAATCTTGTGTTTATAATAAAATAAAACACTATTACTTTGATCATAGTCCTTCGCTTTTCGATTTTCATTTAGCAATTGTTGCTAGCAATTGAGCTGATGCTCCGCGCATTTTCTGAGTGTTATATTTATAATATTGAATAGTATATAGTTACGTAGATTTGTAATCTGCAATTAATGGACGACACTAACGAAGAAATTGCAAGCGCCGAATGTACAACTCGACCTGCAAATTTTGTAGCATTTATTTTGATTACAATGAAGAAACTCGTTGATCCAAATGCAAAATTGCTGGATGCTCTACAAGTATGCAGGTAAAATTAATTTCTATTTGTTATTGAATTGTAGTAACGTTTTAAGTTTTAATTATCTTTATTAATATAAATCAAAGATATATAAATTAAGATTTATAAAATAAAAATACAGAAAAATTTCGAATTTCTTAATTTATAATAAATTTTTTTAGAATCACATTATTTCATTAAAGTTTTGAAATAACTTATTTTTTATCTTTTGCTAGTGTACGTTTAATTATTAGTACATTTACGTTTATAGTTTTAAAGAAGTTCAAATTCGATTAGATAAAATTAAAATCAACTTTATCAAATTATTTAACGTAAATTTACTTTCAATGATTTATGTAATATATTTAACTTAGAGAAAGCATACTGCAAATTTAGAAAGGCATATTATGCGTAAACATCCTGTCGAGGCAGAACTAATAACTGGCGAACGAATAAAGCTTCAAAGAGCGCGTGATCAAAAACGCAAGAATATTCATGATTTCGAATTGGACCTTACAAGTACGTATATGTCATATATATATTATATATGTATATATTATATGTATATTTACTCGTCAGTCGTAGAATGAACGGATAAGAGCTATTAAATTTTGCGAGAACAAAATAATAACAATAATATTTCATTTATTTAACAAATGAACACACACAAAATGGTACACTTGTTGAGTAATAATTTGCGAAGTGACGATTTATGGTTAAACGATTTGAAATGTGCAACGAAAAGGACGAAAAACGATTTTGTGTTTCGGAAAAGCGGGAAAACTAGCGAAGATGCGAAGTCTTCCGAACAGCAAACACGACTAACTTCGAAGTTCAAAACAAAAATTTCATTGTCTTACGAGATAAAAAAAACGCGTGACGAAGAGAGAGTATCTCTTCGGCGCTACTGAAATTCGGTGATATGGAACGAAGGAAAGAGTTGATTGTGCAAAAAATTGAAGAATGGTGCGGACTGGAACCGTCATTTTATGATAAGAACTGGTTTCTAGGATTAGCTGTTATTTATGGTAGGCAACATAAATTTAGAAATTTTTAAAGTGTTAATGCGGAACGGAACAATATAATACAGGGTGTTAACAAATTGTCGCATAAGCGCTATACCATCAGATAGAGCGTAAAAAAGTAAAATCTAATTTCGCAATTTATTTCGTAATTTTCTTCTTTTTTATCACTTTTTTTTGTTAGAACCAAAAATACGATTGCAAAATGAACTAGCAAAATGTCATTCAGAAGAGTATATGACATTTTGTTTCTCAAATAATTTAAAATAAATTTGAGATTAGAAAACAACCTTTCAACGCTCACTTGCGTTACTGGAAGAGCTAATACAGTTACTGCCAGCTCATAAAGTTCGGGGCAAGTCACTTTTTTTTTCTCCCAGTAAAGAAGTATATCTTCATCGTATTTAATTATTTCTTCATTTCCAAAGTTAATAAGAAGGTGTTTAATGTCAGATTTGTTAGTTCTTATATGCTTGCTCTGTCGCGAATTTTCCTTTTCTAACAACATTAACTCTAGAGGGTCCTCAATTTTTTCTGTGCTCTTTGATCTAAGCGCACTATCATTGCACGCACTAGGTAGTGTATTAATCTCAATCGTTTTCAAAGCTTGTAACCGCTGCCATACAGAAACGAAATGGCTTACTGCAATTTCTCTCTGCGTCTCAAAAAGCAGAATTTGCTACCTGGCATCTAATATTGCACACAGCAAAGCTGGGCTCTCCATTAGTTTTACCTCTCGCTCCTGCATGGCAGTGACCAGTGCCTTTGCTAACGAACTGTCGATGGTTTTTGTATTGTGTTTACACATTAACCACGCTTGTATGAAATCGCCAACCTGAAGTTGTTCTGCCTGTAATTTTTTCGTGGTAACTTTTGCTGGTTTTAAGGCGTCAACTATCAACTATAATTTATTATAATCATTATTTGACAGATTTGATAATTTAGATTTCTTATTTGCTGATAAAATTTGATCAGGCATAAATCTGAAAGCCAACAAACTTAAAATCATGTCATACATTGAGTGCCAACGTGTCGGGCAGTCGAGTGTAGGTTTTTTTCTTCCAATTGCAACTAATTGTAAGATACCTGAATTTGTTGGTGTTCGAAGTTTTTTAACAAGGCTTCTTGCTCTCGTTAATAAATCACTTATATTATCTTTTTCAATGGCATCTTCGACTGTAAGCTGCAAAGTATGTGCCACACATCTTTGCCCAAATACACCTTCAGACGAAAATTTACTCGGTAAATTATCAAAGGTTTCAGATAACAAATTATTATCTACCGATTTGCTTGATTTTTTTCTTCCGAAGTATCCTCATTATTCTCCTCATCTTCAGTTTCACTTCCTTCTTCGTCGCTCTCCTCGTCACTACTGTCCATGCTTCCATTCATTTCTTCATCGTCATTTTCATTTGTTTCACTTTCTACTTCTACACGCATCGTCGAGGATACATCGTTACTTAGTAATTTAATCGTTTTTAACATATTTGCCGCGTTATCAGTCGTCACACAATAAATCATATTCCTAGAAATCCCACATTTGTCAAGCTCAGCTATAATTTCTCTTTTCAAATTTTCAGCTGTATGTGTACAGTCTAACTCTTTCGTACATATATTACGTATGATAAGCTTGCCTTCCTTACAATACTGAATATTTATACCCATTAATGATCTATCTAATCGAGTCGCATTATCTATTTTAACACAAATTAAACGACCTTTCACATCTTAAAGTATTTCCTCACGAATTTTTTGAGCTTTAGTAGTAATTTGACGTTTAATAATTTTACGATTTACAACGATTTTAGGTTCATCCTTACTAAGGCCATTCAATACTGGATCGATAATGCGTTTGAAACCACTATCATCAATAATATTTATATTTCGTCCATTGACAGTAGTCATTTCAACACAAGCGTCGATTATTTCATTATAATCGATTTTAACGGACACAGAGGAAGTTTTTTTTCTTTTTTGATTGGTTGAAATTTTCTCGGTAGATCCTAGTGACGAAGATGAGTTACTACCTGCACAATACGTGTAAATTAAAAATTTATCTTGAAAAATTATAATTTAAAAAAAGAAAAAATTAATATAGCTACATTATTTATTTATTTATTTATTTATAAGTTTATGGAATTTTTAGCTAAAAAGATTTTTTAAATAAAATGAGTGTTGCTCAAAAAAAGATTTGTTGATTTAGTACTTTCACGATAAATAATTATTTAACTAAATGTACAAATACCTAAAGATATCGTTAAGTTAAAAAAGCCAATAATTTTAGTGTATAAGAAACATTTTTATAAATTTTGATTCATATTTATATACGTTATTCTATGCTATCTTATCATCTTTTAAAATTTATATAAATTAAAAATTTAGTTTTGCATATAATATATAAAATATATATAATATATATGTAATTTATTATATGTATATATAATATATTAATTTATTATTTTGTTTTATGTATTAATTAACTCCTTTTTGAATAAAAAAACCGCTCCAAAACCGGTTTTTTATGCTCCGGTTCGATACCGGAGCATTTTAAATTATAATAAAAAAACGGTTTGCTCCGGATTGGAGCGATTTTAAAATTCGAAATTTGCTCCGTTCTCTCGGAGCGTACAAATTTTAACGGTTCGGTTTGGTTTACATCCCAGGTTCCAAAGAATTTACTCCATAAATCACCCGGTTTTCGGAGCGGTTTTTGAACTCGAACCGGTTCAAAAACGTTCCAAAGAGCGTATTTTTGCTCCGGTTTACAACCCTGATGCATGCACTTGTATCGCGCTAGCGTAAGACTCTACAAGTTGATGGAGGTTATGTGGAAAAATAGCATGTGTAAAGGAAACATCCATGTATATTGTGAGTAAATTTCAAATCTGTTGAATAAATACTTTCTGAGAAAAAAAATGGGGTTTTCTGAGCAACCCTCGTATCATTATTGATAAGATTTGAATTAGCAAAAAAGGAAAGATGGTGCCAACGGTACATGGTGTTCCCAAGCGGTCACCCATCCAAGTACTGACCATGCCCAATGTTGCTTAACTTCAGTGATCGGACGAGAACTGGTGCGTTACAACGTGGTATGACCGTTGACAATAGTAACACCTTCGGTTGCTGGGAAAATATATAATTTAAGCATTTTAAAACTACTGTAAATAACTTTGCAATATTCCGGTATTTTAGCACATACAACATGTGCAGCTAATGCAGGGGTATGGCATGGGCACGAAAATGTTAATTTTCTATGATAGAAACAAGTCTTCATCTTTTTTATCAAATTTTTTATTTCTTGAAGTCGATCTAAATCTTCTCTTTCCATCAAATTTAGATTTTGACCTATTTCGAGAGCGTTTTACTTCTAAGGCTGAAATTCGACGTTCAAGATCGGTCAGATCACAAGATTTAGCATTATTAGACTCAGTTGAAGGTGTTATTGTAGCAACTTGAAGACCAGACTCTCGATCAATGATCTTATCAGCTAATTCGGCTAATTTAACCAAAGGACTATCTTCTACAACCGCCAAAGTTGCTTGTACGCGGAAAGGTAATCTTTGAAGCCAAATTGAATGTAATACATTATCGGAAATAGTTGTCCTCCAGCTAATTGTTTTAGTTCTCTTAATAAATCGGATGGTTTTTTATCGTTTAATTCAACACCAGCTAATAACTGACGTAGCCGTTTTTCGTCAGAATCGGTAAAACGATTAAGAGATTTTTCAAATATATATATTTATCTCTTTCAGGTGGTCTCTCAATAATCTCAGCACCATTACAAGAGCTTGTTCGTCAAGGTGTAACAACGGTACTATATTTAACATCATCCGAACGAATTCGAAAAACCAAAAATTCGCTTTCAAGCTGTGCAAACCAGAGCTTTGGATGTTTATGCCAGAAAGTCGGAAGCTTAAGAAGACGAAATTCATTGGCATTAATTTGGCCTGACTCATCTGAATTAAACGGCCCGTTGCTGGTATGTTAAAATGATCTCTCTGTATTATTATTATGTTGACTCTGCTGTTCTTCCGGAACTGATGTTGATGCTCTTGGTGATCCGTCGATAGGCATCTTGAAAATTTGACGATGTTTTCCACGTCGAAGTCCAAAAGATCTCGTTGAATTATATCTCAGCTACCAAGATGACTAGAAGATCCTGCCGCGTGAATGGAAAGCCGCAAGACCGGAGAACAAAATGTCCACAACAGCACAAAAAACTGGGGCTTCTTGAAGAATTCTCAGTTCGTTAAATTAAATTTCTTGCACTTTATGTTATCACGTCGGGGTCACCAATGTGGAGAAACTCGCGTGAAATAACTAGACTCTGTGTATTTTATTACAAATATTTAATGAATTATATAAACGTGTAATCAGTAAGAGATACAGAGAACGAATGAATAAAAGTACAAATGAATAAATATTGTTACCATGAATTATTAAATCAATAACATAATTAGTGAAATTAGTAATAATAGAAAATAAATCAATACAGTCTTGAGTCGGTAACTTGAATCGATACAGTCTTGAGTCGGTAACAGAGACGCCACACTAGCACGGAGTAATAGACAGGAGACAAAACTCCATTGTCTCAAACCTTGAAAAACGGTCCCATTTATTTTCTCCGCCAGGAGGCGCTTTAGTAGCATCATACCCTGTCACGTGACCACGGAGAGTAAGATATATATATTATATATATATGTATATATATACGCAAAATACGCTAAATTTTCAGTAGTTTTGTTGAAAAATGTCTCGACTGATGAAACTCAACCCCGTTGTTTAATGTAAATGTAGAAAATAATGAAATATGACTTTATTCAAGAATTATATTGACTTCTGAATTTGTTGTTATATAGGTAAAAGAACGTCAATTTTAATTAATAGGCTGATAAGGAAGATGTAAATAAATAGGTACAAATGTATGAAATTAAAATTAATATTTTTATTTCATTATAGTAAAAATATTATCACAATTTTATGATCATTGCTAAATTAATTTCGATTGCTTTCGGTACATTTTGGTCTTTTCTTTTTTTGTTTTATTTATTTCATTAAAACGATCACAGGCAAAATTCATCCTCATAATCAGGTAAAATTTCATGATTGAAATGGTCAAAAAATTTCGATGATCAGTGCAACCGACTAATGGTATGTCCACAGTTTCCAACATGTCAACAATGTCAAAAAGTATATTGCTGCTAATGGCGTTAGCTGATAATGTATTAGTAATTGTATTTTCTACTATCGAAATAAGATTAAAAAGTTCTTCAGATGGATGAAGAAGCCCTCCCCTACTTTTTAGGGATATTAAATCATCTCGTCCGGAAGGTGCATCACATTTTATGATCGTCAGTCCCTGTATACAGGCTTGGCACGTTGTATAAGCGTATGTGTCTTACGGGCAACATATCCCGAAATGTACGATTTTACAAAATCTACTGTTTGGCATTCATTGTAATTATGATCTCTGTCATAGAGTAGATTATTTACTTTATCAAGGTTTATACCCTTTTCGACAATTTCGTCCAGCTTGGCATACAACGATGACTGCTGATCACTTTGGATATTTTTCGCATCGTTTTTATTAATTAAGGTGTGTAAAATATCACCACCAGTAATATTGGAACCTCGAGGTGGTTGCACCAGTGAATATACACTTAATAACCGGTACATTTGTGCAAAGTGAAGGGGATCCGGATGTGTATTACTGCCACAAGCATTTCTGATAATTCCGAAAAATACATTCTTGCACTGCAAGCTTTTGGACATCTGGCAAATCTGCAATTGCCTCAGCAATAAATGTATCATTTTTCGCAGCACATCTCTTCATTAATGCAGTGAGTTCTTCTCTCAGTGTCATTATCTAATAGAAAAAAATTTTTTACAAAGTGTAAACGTAGAGTTATATTTTACTACATTTCTAACTTTATAATTTCAGTAAACTCGCCTTATATTTTAAGCGTTTGTTTTTGCGTGTTAGATATTTTTTATTTAGACTGGCTTTCTTTAATTTACACCTAAGTAACTCCCGCTTTTTACTGTCGCTATTCTTACGTATAATGCACTTTTTACAGGTTGTGGGTCCATTCTCAATCTTATAAAGAAATCCATCACAACAACCTTTATGATACCTAACATAAGCAATTAAACACACATTCACAGTAGTTATAATTACATATTTACAATTTTAAAAGTAATTTATTCGATTAATTCTACAAAAACCTTTTTGCCTGCTTAAAATGATCACAAACTTTCATATTATCGACGAACTTCACTAGATCTGCAATATCAGCAGCACATTTTGGAGAATTTGGTAATTCTTTTATGATCAGTGGAATATCATCCAAAAATATTTGTACACTCATATCGTCGTTAATCTGAACTCTTCTGAACGTATTATCAGAAACTGTTAAGAAAGTCACGCATTTTCCACTTTTGCTTGCAATTGCAGCCCATTCACAACTTGGTAATGGCACACGAGAAAAAGACGACAACACAGTACCAAAATCAAATTGAGTACTCGTGTCATTGATTATGGTAGACGATTGAGGATTTGGGGATTGATGGTCCTGATGCGGATAATTTACGTTGCACGTACTATTGGTTGTAGATGATAGAATAGGATTGTTTTCTTCATGCATGTCCATGCTTCCCTGATTATTAGATTCGTAAATTTCTCGATCAACTGGTTTTAAGATTTTCGTGGCTACTGGAATAGCAGTTTTTCTTAGTTTCGGCTTTCCTCTTTGTAACCGATGTATTGTCCCATCTTTTAATTGACATTCGTCGAATCGGATAATATTGTCCTCATCGAAATGATCTTCACAGACGAAACAATTTTCGGTGAGAGGTTTCCTTAAATTATTTAAAATCTGCGCCCATTGATGCAACATATTTTCTTCCTAACAAATAAAAATTAATTAATAAAAGAAGGTCTTTAATTCATAAATACTACAAACATAATCTCTATAAATATTCCATTTCCATTTAAATACTTACTTTTGGAGCTTTAAAAAGACTTTTGTTTTTAAGTCCAAGCTTTTTGTTTTTTGCGGACGTATAAGTTTGCCCATTTCTACAGTTGCTCACGGCACAAATCCTTTTTTTCATTTTAATATCGGTTTAATAAAATAATCAAGTATATATTACTCCGTGTCAATCAGATAGATTACACTCCGTGTAATCTTAACCTATGCTGTCACGACCATGTGATAGGGTCGCATGCGATGCCAGCGCCACTAACTGAATTGGGACCGTTCGTTCTAACAGAGTTTTGTCTCCTGTCTATTACTCCGTGCACACTAGCATCACTGCGTGAGACATCTGTGAGCAAGTGCTCGAACTCAATCGACCATTTTCGCTCGTCAAAGCGATTATCGAAGCATCTCAATCAAGTGATCTCAATGATTTCAGCGATTTATGTGACGATAATTCGCTGATTGATGAAGCTGTCCGCGGCGTCGGCGCGTCCTTTGCTACGTGCATATGTAAGTGTTTCACGATTATTCGTCCGCTATTTTGTGAAAGAATCTCGGAGGCCAGATTTTATTCTACGTTTCGCGCACATTGCGTCAGATGTATTGCCACCTAACCAAACTTAACTAATTTATCATAAGTAGGTCAAAGTACAACTACACCGCTATTAATGGCGCAAAAAACGAAATAAATTATTCGACGAAATACTATACTGAGCATTAATATATATATATATAAATTCTATATGAAATTTTTATTTAAGGTTATGTTTGAATTATACAACGTGCTTTACACGATGCTTTTCATTAGCTACTATAGCGCGATGCAGTAAGAAAAATGTTTTATTGCGCAAAATATAGAAAACATTTTAGCATTCAACTAGAAATTGTCCACAAAGGCTGAAATAAAACACTCTTTTTATTACATGTGCTGGTAGCTAATAAAAAAACCTAGTAAAAAATTGTGCATATCATGTTTTAAATAGAAGTCATACAATATGCTAATTTTCAGATATTTGTGTTAGTTTGGTATTTTATATATTGATTTTCAATCAACTATCATTTAAAATCATAAATCAAGAAACACGATAAAAGAAAGGAATTAAAATTGTGCTAAGAAAAATTATATATAAAATTGTATTAAAATTATAGAAATTATATATAAAATAATATTTAATTTTTTTCTTTTTTAATATATCCTATTAATGTATACAGATTGTCTTACAATTGCAATTTTAATTTCAATGACAGAAATTACAATTTTTTTTCCATTTTTAAATAGAATTTATTTCTTTCCCTATTAACACATAAAAAACTTAGAAATTTATTGAAGAATTTATCAAATTAAAATTAAAAATGCAAAACTAAGATATTATATATGTATACACTCTAGACTCTAGAGTATCAATATGCACTCTAGACTCTAGAGTATCAATATACATTAATCTAGAATTAATTCTAAATATTTTTGCGTTAAGTCCACAGTGTCCAAGCATTGCATCGATATGATCAACTCTGCTCTAAAGGCCGAAGTAGTGTTGTCAGAGAGCAATCGTAAGGCTTGCATCAAAAGATTCAAATCTGTGCAATTACCCAAGTTGCATGACAAGAATATTCCAGAAGCTGCCATTTTGATCCCATTATGTTCCTACAAAGGAGAACTTGGTCTCTTATACACACTGCGATCCATAAAGCTCAGATCCAGTGGAGGACAGGTTAATACATATAATTTATTTTTAATATTTATATAAATACAAAAATTGTAAAAAATACACACACACACATATATATATTTTTTTTAATTTACAAATTTATAGATAAATATAATTTTTCTATAATTAAGAAAATATATTTATAAATATATTTATATCTTTTGTAAAATGATATACAAGACTTGAGTTTCTCAAGAAAATCTTTTGCAGGCGTCTTTCCCGGGTGGTATGCGTGACAAGAGCGATGCCGACCTACAGGAGACTGCTCTGCGAGAGACTTGGGAGGAGTTGAAGATCCCTAAGGAGAAGATCAACGTGTGGACCACAGGGAATCTTATTGGCAAGACAAACGTCAATGTGATGCCCGTACTGGCTTATATCGGCGAGGTAGTGCCGGAGGAATTGGAGATCAACCACAACGAAGTGGATGAGGCGTTCGTGATCAGCTTACAAAAGTTGTGCGATCCCGAGCTGTGTAGTTTCACATATTTCCGTCATTTCAATCTCACCTTGCCGAATTATTTGGGCGGCAAATACCGTGTCTGGGGATTTACCGGTGCCATTACTCACTTTGTGCTCGAGTGTTTGGTACCAGAAGTCTATAGAAACAAGATCCTTAACATGCGGTCGCTCAGGAAAAATACGTATGAAGAGACGAAAACGAAAAGGACTTTTGAACAGGATGCGACACTATCGAAAATATGAAGATTCCAAGCGTTGAAATTTTGATGTGTTCATATTGCGATGCTGTAGATTTCTATGTGTGTAATCGAAATTATTAACGATAATTAAATTAAGATATATTTTTATAACGTTGCGCGAGAGTTAATATCACTAGAATTATGCCGATTTTCAATTTTTACGTTCAAATTTTTGAGCGATACTTTGATTGTTGGCATAACTTTAATTTCGTCATTATCGAACGGAATGTTGCAAATTGTATAAAATTTGTTGCAGCACATATATATATAATATAATATATATATCGTACCTGTGATTTTAATAGATGTTAAGAGCAAAAAAAATGAATTACCTCTACACATTTCTAGTTTTTAATGCTTGATTAGAAATAAAACGAATATATATTTTTCTTCCTTCTTTTCTTTAACAAAATTATTTTTAGTACATTCGAACTTGAGTTTCTAGCGTGACAGACTGATCATCTTTGCACTGAGCCATTATATATATTTCTCAAATTATTTTTAGTATATTTTATTTTAAAAATATACAGTATATTTATTATACATTAATATTATATATAATCTTAAACGGGCATGCACCACTATATATATATATATATATATATATATATATATTTGTGTGTTATGTATATATTAACTATTTATATTTTTGTTGGAGATTATGGACAATATATAAGGTCCCAATTCTTGAGCATATACGAACAATTTTCCTATGCGAAAAAGCAATCGAAATACATAAGTATACATAAGTCGTTCGTATGTATGTACATACATGCTCAAGAATTGAGATGATCAGAAACGGCCCTGTATCTTCATGTGGATAAGCCTAAGGTTCCTGCAAATATGGCGCCGATGACATCACAGCCAATAGACGAGTTGGATTTTTACGCGCAACGGATATGACGTTCACCGCGAGAAGAAACAAACGCGCTTCGTTTCCGGCGGAAAGCGTAAACTTCGCGAACGCTAGCGAGATCTATCCTCTCATAACGGTCGTAGCGGTAGGTTCACTTGACTCTCCGACCACGACGAGAAAATCTGAAGACATCGTCGAGCGTCGTCACGCTAAAGATTCGATTGAGGTAAAAGAACGTCCCTAACATTCCTGCGCTTTGATTTCTATCGTTATTTTTCCATTTTAATTCGCCTCGATCGGAATAAAAACGATTAGGCGAACGACAATTCGTGCCGAATTGTTATATATATACGAAAGTGAAGTTTGTTGTGTCTTTGCAGTATGGCTCGGCGGCTCCTATCGAGAGCGTAAGCCTCCGTTAATTTCGTCGATCGATCAACGAAGAAAAAACGCAGGTCGTCAAGATGTATCTGTACAATTTGACCCTACAACGTGCCACCGGTATCACGCACGCGATTCATGGCAATTTCTCCGGCAGCAAGATGCAGGAGATCCTGGTCTCCCGCGGCAAATCGTTGGAGTTGCTGCGACCGGATCCGAACACAGGAAAGGTTCACACTCTGCTGACCGTTGAGGTTTTCGGCATCATCAGATCTCTAACGGCGTTTAGATTGACCGGTGCGACGAAAGATTACATCATCGTGGGTTCGGATTCCGGACGCATAGTAATTCTGGAATATATCCCCGCCAAGAATATGTTCGACAAAGTACATCAGGAGACTTTCGGCAAAAGTGGCTGTAGACGCATCGTTCCTGGCCAGTATCTGGCCATTGATCCAAGAGGGAGAGCGGTTATGATAGGTATTTCATATATTTGCGTGTTGTTTGTTATATTATTAGCAATTTCGAACGATAACTATTGTTATCGTCAACTACCATATGATTACTTCTGTGTTTCATCTGATTAACATTGATTACACCTTTTCATTTTTATGATGGCAACCTATTGATCGACAATTACATTCATGTGTGCGAATTTGATATTATATCTGTTGGTATGTATTATTTTAGGCGCTATCGAGAAGCAGAAGCTCGTGTACATCTTAAACAGAGACGCCGAAGCTCGTTTAACGATCTCTTCTCCATTGGAAGCTCATAAGAGCAATACACTGGTGTATCATACGGTTGGCGTCGACGTTGGCTTCGCTAATCCCATTTTTGCGTGTCTAGAGATTGATTATGAGGTAAAATTGTTTTAAGTTTCAAGGAATGAATATTCTTGTAGCGAAATGATTATATCGTAGAACATTGTAGCCATGTGATTACTATTCTTCAACGGTATTCTTTAAACTGATTAACATTGATTACATCAATTTTTTATTATGATGGCGCTTGTGTGATATTCACAGTACCATGTTCGTAAAAGACATTCAATATATTTTAATAAAAACGTTAATCCAACAGGAAGCCGACAGCGATCCCACAGGCGACGCGGCAGTGAAAACGCAGCAGACTCTGACACTGTACGAGCTCGATCTTGGTCTCAATCACGTGGTGCGAAAGTACAGCGAGCCGCTGGAGGAACACGCTAACTTCCTGGTATCTGTGCCAGGCGGTAACGACGGTCCGAGTGGCGTGCTAATCTGCTCCGAAAACTATCTCACTTACAAGAATTTCGGTGATCAGCACGACATTCGTTGCCCGATTCCGCGACGTCGTAACGACTTGGACGATCCCGAAAGAGGGATGATATTCGTGTGCTCGGCCACCCACAAGACGAAGAGCATGTTCTTCTTCCTGGCGCAGACGGAGCAGGGAGACATTTTCAAGATTACACTCGAGACAGACGAAGAGGACATGGTTACCGAGATCAAACTCAAGTATTTTGACACAGTACCCGTCGCAGCTAGTATGTGCGTCCTGAAAACGGGTTTCCTGTTTGTCGCCTCGGAATTCGGCAACCAGTTAGTACCACAGACACCCATGTCAAGCGCGTAAAATAGGAATAATTGCGAACAGCGCGATTACCTTATCGTTTTTCAGCTACCTGTATCAAATAGCGCATCTCGGCGACGACGATGACGAGCCCGAATTCAGCTCGGCGATGCCGCTCGAGGAAGGCGACACCTTCTTCTTCGCACCACGACCGCTCCGCAATCTCGTGCTGGTCGACGAAATGGACAGTCTCTCGCCCATAATGGCTTGCCAGGTGACGTATTTATTCTACAAGATGCGAATTTTGGCTTCAAGCACTTTCAAGTAGGAGAGAGACGTTATCCATGCGTCTCTTTCTTGTGGGGACAGATGTGCGAGAGCAAAATTCTCTTTGTCGCCTTTGGTTTGTTATTGCAAATTGAAGTGAATTCTTAGAGAGACAAATGTACGCTTACAGGAAACTTTCTCTTTCCTCGTATCGCGTTTGCAGGAAGGGGGAGCCTATATGTCTACATACTGGCGGGAATGCATACACACTTGGAGGGGAATGGGATTAAAACCTCTCCCTTCCAAATTAAAAAAATAAATAAATTTTTCTGATTTCATGATTTAACGCCGTCCATTAAAGATGTTTTAGGTAAAATGGCTAAAAAGAACTAGAGGGCAATCATTTAAATAATGAAAAAGAAAATTTAAAAAGTTTATAAAAAAGTGTATAAAAAATTTAAAAAAAAATTAAAAATTTCATCGCGTCCTCGTCGTTGATCCTAGAGTAAAAGCTAAGCGTGATACAAAGAAAAATATCAAACCGAATAATTTTGCCGAACTCCCCATTATCGACGTCAGGATCCGCTAGTGTATCTACATGTAAACCGTTTAAATGAACATTTTTCATTATCCCCAATTATCACAGGTGGCAGATCTGGCAAACGAGGATACGCCACAATTGTACATCGCTTGCGGTCGAGGACCGCGGTCCACCTTGCGCGTACTACGTCACGGTCTCGAGGTTTCCGAGATGGCCGTGAGCGAGCTGCCTGGTAATCCAAACGCCGTATGGACCGTGAAAAGGAGAATCGATGGTTAGTCGAGAGATATTTCTACCCAATCGTTTGCATGTTTCCACTTGAAATTGCTTACTCGATGATCGGCAAGTTTTAGCTGCTGATCGTTATAATTCTCGTTTATTCTCAACACACGTGTCTCGTCTTTATTATTTCTTTGAAAATCCTGTGTATGTAATTTGCGAGGCGATATGAAAATCCGTCTATGCAGTCAGAAGTTAAATGTATCTCGCAGACTTCTATTATCTTTATTCTTCTTTTGCGAAAGAATGTGTGGATGAGAAAGCTCAATGGTAGTAAATTTGAGCAAAGCTTTGGGGTAAGAGAACACATTTACTACTTAATATGACTTGGAAAAGAAAATCGTAGTTTTTGCTTTAAAAAAAAAGAAAGAAAAAAATGACATCGGTTTTGTAAAAACGATATTAATGAACCTGGTGGCTTGATACACTCTTATCAAACACCAGTTCTCTCTTTCAGGATACCAGCGCGCTATTGGTTGACCCACAGAAGTCTGAATGACCGAAAGGTAAGGATCTCTGCGCGAAATTGGCACGAATAAGAGTCGATTCGCTCGATAAAAAAAAAAGAGAACAAAAAGAGAGAAAGCTCATCAACTCTTTCCGTGCCTCCATGACACGAGAGCGTGCGCAGTTTCGAACGATCGAGGGGGAAAGGGCGAAATATTAAATACATTATATCTCTCCAAATGGACAAATTCAAATATATACAATTCAATTTTTTTTCGACGTTTTCGTTCGCGCATTTCCCTGTGTACTGAGGATGAGCCTTGTAATTTTGATTGCAGAGGAATATGATGCATACATCATAGTGTCCTTCGTGAACGCCACGCTCGTACTCAGTATCGGCGAGACTGTCGAGGAAGTGACTGACTCGGGTTTTCTCGGTACGACACCGACCTTGAGTTGCTCGGCTTTGGGCGAGGACGCATTGGTGCAGGTATTTCGCACATTGGAATTATATTTTATTCTGCGATTCCACGAGTGAAGTCTTGTCTGAATATCGGAGAAACATTTTAATACACGCGATATTTCTAACATTGTTATATTAAATATCTGACAAAAAAATAATGACATTTTTTGACGAAGAAAAGACATTAGGTAGAAATTTTTTATATGCCTCATTATTTGCGATACGATAGAACAAACCGGCTTATCTATCGTAATCTGCCCAAAATTCACAATTTTGTGGACTGCACGATTCGCTCGTACGATCGCAGAATTACTTCGATGCACTCGGTATCTCCGGCATGATCCTGGTCGACCTCGTGCCGGTCGCAAAAAGAGTGCTAAAGCCATTCTGGGCTCCCATCGTTGGAAGGTTCCGATTCTCGTCCGAACTTTCCTGGTATTACAGGCCCGACAATCGCATATCGCATAAACCTTTCAATTTGGATAACAACACATGATATAGTATAAGACTCTAATATAAGAATATAATATATTTATATAATAATTAAAAGTATACGTTGTACGATTCAATTATTTGAAACGTCAATTAAACATTGCAATCCGTTTTCAGGTATATCCTGACGGTATACGTCATATCCGAGCAGATAAGCGTGTGAACGAATGGAAGGCGCCTGGCAAGAAGACCATCGTAAAGTGCGCGGTCAATCAACGTCAAGTTGTGATCGCTCTCACCGGAGGGGAACTCGTCTACTTCGAAATGGATCCTGTATGTATCTCCGCGATGTATAATTCCATCGCTTTCCCAACAAGTCGTACTTGCCGCGATAATCGCATTATTGTTCTCTCTGAGCGATGTCCGTTCTTCAGAGATGTAAAAGATGCGAAGAGCAATATCACTTGTCTCATCTTGGTATAACTTAATCCTAAGCTTATCGCTTTGATAACTGAGATTGATGTAGAGTGAACATATGACATTGCGAAATTGTCATCTATCAACAGCGTCGACTCATTTCACGCACATTTTCAGACTGGACAATTGAACGAATACACGGAGAGAAAGAAGATGCCGTCGGAAGTGATGTGCATGGCCCTCGGAAACGTTGCCGTGGGCGAACAACGCTCGTGGTTCCTCGCCGTCGGCCTGCAGGACAATACAGTGAGGATAATATCTTTGGATCCCTCGGACTGTCTAGCGCCGAGGAGTATGCAGGCGTTACCCGCGGCTGCGGAGAGTCTATGTATCGTGGAGATGGGCGCCAAGGAGGCCGACAATTCCGAGGATGCGGCGCCGCAACAATCCAGTTTGTATTTAAACATAGGTAAGTTACATATCTTTCTAATATTCATATTTGTATTTGCAAACGCGTATATGAATTAATATTTATGAAAATCAATTATAATAAATTGTCAAATTGTAAAAGACATTTTTAATACATGTTACATTTGAAGTTACAGAACTGTGTTATTTATTATCTCCAGGTTTGCAGAACGGCGTATTACTTAGAACTGTGTTGGATCCAATTTCCGGCGATCTAGCGGACACGAGAACACGCTACCTAGGTTCCCGTCCCGTTAAACTCTTCAGAATACGTATGCAGGGCAATCAAGCAGTACTGGCGATGAGCAGTCGATCGTGGCTGAGTTACTATCATCAGAATCGTTTTCATCTCACGCCCCTGTCGTACGAGAGTTTGGAATTTGCATCGGGCTTTAGTTCCGAGCAGTGTCCGGAAGGTATCGTCGCCATATCGACGAACACGTTGAGGATTCTGGCGCTCGAGAAACTCGGTGCCGTGTTCAATCAAGTGAGCTTCCCGCTGGAGTATACGCCGCGAAAGTTCGCGATTCACGTCGATTCCGCGCATCTGGTAGTTATCGAGACCGAGCACAACGCTTACACGGAGGAGACGAAGCAACAGAGGAGACTGCAGATGGCGGAGGAGATGCAGGAGGCGGCCGGCGCCGAGGAGGCCGCCGTCGCCCGGGAATTGGCGGAGGCGTTCCTATCGGAAGAGCCGAACGAAGCAGTTTTCGGTGCCCCACGAGCGGGACCAGGGCTGTGGGCCTCGATGCTGAGAATAATGGCACCTACCACTGGCCAAACGTTCGAGGTGCATCGCTTCGAGCAAAATCTAGCTGCATTATGGTAAGTCGAGGAAAGAATAATCTATTATTTTATCGTAATATTATCGAAAAGATTTTTGACGTTGATAAATTTTTTTTCTTTCATTCATTTTTCTTCTTTTCTGTTTTCATAGTCTTTGTCTCGTGAAGTTTGCCAATCAAGGAGATCAGCTGTTCCTCATCGTCGGAGTCGCAAAGGAGTTTCAACTAAATCCCAGGGTTAGCAACGGCGGTTTCCTTTACACATACAAGTAAGATATTATGAAAAAAAGTCCAATCTTTATTTTCTCACATGTTCTTATATATCGCTAAAAAAAAGAAAGCTATTTTGAGATTGATTTATAATGTACGATCGAATGTGATGAGAGTGACAATACGTCTGTATTTTTGATGATATAGTCCTGCAGTGCTGATGCTCGAAAATATATCGTTTCGACTAACGCGATATTTCACGGGACGAGAATTAACGAAAAACGATCGCTCCGTTGTTTCAGAGTAAATACAGAGTGTACTAGTCTCGAGCTGCTGCACAAATCCCCATTGGACGAGGTACCGCTGGCCATTTGTCCGTATCAGGGCAGAGTACTAGTCGGCGTGGGTAGGATGCTGCGGCTTTACGACATGGGTAAGAAGAAGTTACTGCGCAAGTGCGAGAACAAGCACATACCGAACGCCGTGGTCTCGATCAACGCCATCGGTCAACGGATTTACGTCAGCGACGTGCAGGAGTCCGTGTACGCCGTGAGGTATAAACGCCAAGAGAATCAATTGATCGTCTTCGCGGACGATACTCATCCCAGATGGATCACGACCACGTGCGTGTTGGACTATGATACCGTCGCCACCGCCGATAAATTCGGAAACATAGCCGTGATACGATTGGCGACCGGCATTAACGACGATGTGGACGAGGACCCTACAGGAAATAAGGCTCTGTGGGATCGAGGATTGCTGAACGGCGCCAGCCAGAAAGCGGACACAGTGGCGTGCTTTCACGTAGGTGAGACGGTGATGTCGCTGCAGAAGGCGACCCTCATACCCGGCGGTTCTGAGAGCCTGGTCTACACAACCCTCAGCGGAACGGTGGGCGTTCTCGTGCCGTTCACCAGCCACGAGGATCACGACTTCTTTCAGCATCTGGAGATGCACATGCGATCCGAGCACCCGCCCCTGTGCGGTAGAGATCATCTGTCCTTCCGGTCATACTATTACCCAGTGAAGAACGTCATCGACGGCGATCTTTGCGAGCAATTCAATTCGATCGAACCCACCAAGCAGAAGAGCATCTCTGGCGATCTCGAGAGAACACCGTCCGAGGTGTCGAAAAAACTGGAGGACATACGTACGCGTTACGCATTCTAAGATGCTCCTTCACGAGTATATCGTGTCTTTCAATATGTTGTTTCTTAATGTTTTTTCAAACTCCGCGTCTCATTAATCGGTAGATCTTGGGAAATTTGTTGTACATTTATTATAATCTCTATTTTTTACACATAACATTTAATTAGTGTTCTCATATTTTCCGACGATCGTAATCGACCGTGAAAACCAAGTTCTATTATATATGACATAATCTGTATAAAAATTCAATATTTTCTACATGTGTGAACTTTATTATATATAAACTCTCAATTCTTTATTTTTTTTTTTTTTTTTAAGATTATCCGTTAATATACAGGAAATATTCATTCAATTTCCTTTAGGCAAATAACTATCGCATGGAAAAAAAACGAGTAAAGATATTTTAATAGCCTTTAGAAAGCTATTAAAATAATCTCGCTTAATGTGCATAAGTTTTGTATTTCTCTAACATAGCGAATCGCTATGAAAATCGCAAAACACAATTTTGATTCGTAAATTTGTGAAAGTAATGGATTTGATTGTTACGAATAGAAAATATTTAATTTTATTTGTATCGGTGTAGATATACACGTAACGCGATGTAATTTCACTACTATTACTATTACTACATGCCGCATATATAAATTAGTGCATTGCTATTCAAATGGTATGATAGCGATTAATTTCAGCTTGCTGCTGTTTTGCAAATTTGCGTATTAAATCATTCATCGAGTTTAATATCAATTCATCACTCGCCCTAATAATGATTTGTGTATATCCAACACGAATATCTTTGAATATATTTATTAAAGGAGAAGTACTCTCTCTGTCTCTGTCTCTCTCTCTGTGTGTGTGTGTGTATTTCTCTCTCTTTTAGACCGAGTCTCCTATAATTTAATTCCATGTAAACTGGAGTATAATATAACCGAGGAAAATGTAAGAGTCTTGGAGTCCTATGGTGAAATATTGAAATATCTTTAATTCTTTTTTTATTAAATTCCAAAATCTTGCACATTAAAAATATTTTTTTAATGTTTGTGTAAATATTGAATTTGTGATATAAAATACAAGATTAAATAATGAGATTTTGTACGTATTGACGATAATTAGATCGAAATCGTCAGCAATATGATAAAATTAATTTTGGTTAAACATGTATGTACTGCGTGGAGCGGAAATAATAACTTGATCATTTTCGGGGGAGCACATTTTCATTAAAGTGATAAGATCTATACAAGTAGCGTCAGGAAATCTCTCTTGCTATTTAAAGGATATTCCTTAATATACTAAATTAGAACGACGGCTCTATCCATGTTACGCTGATGGCATAACTAGGTGAGCATGCATCCCCGCGAATGCATTCAGCACTCAATTGCATCCCCCTCCTCATGTCACGATATCTGCATTGTACATACACAATTACGCGTACATACACACCCTCCTCGAAGCATTCTATAGCTTGGCAGCTCGAAACTATAGAATGCATCCTACGTTAAATTTGAAAAGAAAAACTGAATAATGCATCTTATTTGATTTTCGAAACGATAGTAGTAACGTTATATTGTGTCAAATACTTGGCAAAAAATAAACTCGTGCTTCAACTATGTGTTTTCTTTACACCAATTGATTCATTATTTTGTGCATAAAAGTATTGAGGTAAGATCGAAAAATGAATATTTGATCTTTCATAGTTTATGTAAAATTATACCAAATTAAAGTATAAAATATCTCGTAAACTAGTCACTTTTTAGCCATCCTACCCTTATAACTTTTTATGTTAAAAATTGCGAGGAATCTATTTATATTAAAAAAAAATTAGGATGATTCCATTTAAAAAAACAAATCACCTTGAAATCTCGGAGGCACCTCCACCTAGATAGGACTTGTGTGTCCATAATAAGATGTCCCCCCTTGAAACAGAGTAAGTTCTATTTGAAACATTTTTTCAAACAACTCATAGTTCAAGAGATAATTGCGTGGATTGATTAAAATGACCCTGTATATATATATATATATATATATATATACAGGGTGTTTCAGAAGGAATGGTCAGTATTCTAGGACATGATTATACACATTTTAAACAAAAAAGTTTATATAAACATCCTATTCTGGACGGTTATAAAGATACAGCGTGTTCAATCTTAAGAACGAATACATTTATTAACTTAGTAGAACCAAATTCTATGAAACAATTACATTAAATTTTCGTTGTTTCCTGTTACCATAGTTACAAATTTAAACATTAGGTCACATTTGATAAGTCGTGTGTTAGTTTGAAATTTTTGGTTTCTGGTATACATAATTAAAATACCTCACATATTAACTCATGCTGAATATGCAGACATGGTTTATCTTTACGATTTTTGCAACGGACGGGCTGCAATTGCTGTTGCAGAATAGTATCGTCGAAGATTCCCAAAGCGCCGAATCCCAGATCGAAGGGTGTTTACTCGGGGGTGTTTACTTTGGCGTTATCAATGATCGGTTGGTTGGTCCTTTTATTTTGCAAAACGTCTTACAGATCAATTCTACTTGGACTTCTTAAGAATTGTCAATGTTGTTGGAGGATGTTCCTTTGGCAAGACGAGTTGATATGTACTTTCAACAAGATGGAGCTCCTCCACATTATTCTCGGTTAGTAACGGAACACTTAAATCTGACATTCCCTGGTAGATGGATCGGTCGCGGTGGTCCCATTAATTGGCCTGCAAGGTCTCCGGACCTTACACTATTGGATTATAGCATTTGGGGCTGGATGAATATAGTTTATGAGAGAAAAGTGAACACACGAGATGAATTAATTGTACGTACTTTGGCTGCTGATGAACGTATAAAATATCAACTAGACAAACTAAAAAAACAACACGCAACCTTCGCGTTCGAGCTGCAAAATGCATTGAGGTCGGTGGTGGGATATTTAAAAATTTATTGTAAGCTCAAAATTTAATGTAATTGTTTCATGGAATTTGGTTCTACTAAGTTAATAAATGTATTCGTTCTTAAGATTAAATACACTGTATCTTTATAACCGTCTACACACAGAATAGGACATATGTTTTATATAAGCTTTTTGTTTAAAATAATGTGTACAATGTCCTAAAATACTGACCATTCTTCCTGAAACACCCTGTACATATAACTTATATACTATACTATTATACATAGTATGTATATAATAAATTTATATATATATATACAACTATATAAATATCTTATATAATTATATATATACATATATGTATGTATAAAAAATATAAATATAATTAAAGGTAATTTAATATATTAAAAAATATAAGAAAAATTTTTTCTTTTCTATAAATTTATATAAATATTACGTCTAATATAATATATAAAAAAATTAAGATATTTATATTTAACATATGATAAAGTATATATACATATTATGAATTATATATATATATACACGTATGTATATATATATATACATACGTAAAATTCGTTTTATGGAAAAATATAAATATATGTATACACACATATGAGATCTTCAAAAACTCTTACATCCCCGGAATTTCGTATCCTCTTTACTTCTGGATGAAGTATACTTCATCCAGAGAAATGTAAGATTATTTTATGCGCTGTACGAGATAGCTGATCTAAAATTATAATAGATACACGATTATTCATCGCGCGTTCCATATTATCGGATTTACCTCGTAACCGCGTTACGAGATTAGATCTTCAATTGACGGAGCGTCGCTCGCGCGGACGATGAACTGTTAAGCGTAATAAGCGGAGATAATGAACGATCACGAGAGATCGATAACCGCCGAGAAAGAAAGGGGAACAGCGACCGCTGGAGTACCGTGATGCTGGTAACGCGATAAGAGTGTTACCACCAATCCCTTTATATGCATTGTGCAAAGAGAGAGAGAGAGAGAAAGAGAGAGAGAGAGAGAGAGAGAGAGAGAGAGAGAAAGAGAGAGAGAGAGAGAGAGAGAGAGAGAGAGAGAGAGAGAGAGAGAGAGAGAGAGAGAGAGAGAGAGAGAGAGAGAGAGAGAGAGAGAGAGAGAGAGAGAGAGAGAGAGAGAGAGAGAGAGAGAGAGAGAGAGAGAGAGAAAGAGAGAGAGAGATGGAAAAGGGTGTGCACCCGCGTTCGATAGCTCCGTCGTCGCTGGTGCGACGAGGATGTGTACGCGCCGATGGCTATATGTATATTATTAGGGACAGCAAAACCGTCGACGACGTCCTCGACATGCTTAACGTCGTGGATGCAGAGAGAGAACACGAAGAGATCCGAAGGGAGGCGCGTCCATGTTCCGTACAGAGCGTTTCATAATATATACGCGTGACCAACTGAATTTTCCTCCATTTACTCGGGGAAGAAATTACTCTACATCTCGTAGGTCAAGGTTATTACGCAAGTAATACAGATGTCGCGCGAGCTGCGTTTTCGTGGGATGAAGTTTGAAGCAAACGAAATTGTGCAAAGAAGAAAAATTAAAGTGAAACCTTTTTCATTTAAAAAACGATTTTTCAAATAATACCGCACGGATCTTTTTAAATTTATTCAATGCGGAATTCGATAGAAAGACTCGCGCGAGTCTCGATATCTTCATTGAAGAAGACAACGTGCGTCTTAATATCTTTATTGAAGAAGACAACGCGCGTCTTAATGTCTTCATTGAAGAAGACAACGCGTCTTAGGACGGTATTCATAATCGGTTCTTATATTTAAGACCGTCGTAAGTACATTCTTAAGATGTCATAAACCAATCACAGAACCGTATTAGCATCTTAAGACATTACTTAAGACGATCTTGAAATAAGAACGGATTATGAATACCGGCCATTATGTCTTCATTGAAGAAGACAACGCGCGTCTTAATATCTTCATTGAAGAAGACAACGCGCGTCTTAATCTCTTCATTAAAGAAGACAAATGCGGATCTTGAAAAAACGGTAAAAAAACGGTTGACGATCGTCTCCTCAAATCAGACAATTCCTAGCAAGAGAGATCCCCCAGATGGGGTCGAGAGTCAGATGGAACGTCCTGTATACATCGACGTCAAAAGTCTCGACGGTTGACGATCTTGCGGACAGCGGAGTGAGAAGAAGGATGAAGCTCGCCCACACCTGTCAACCTACCTACTCACTATCACGCGATGCTGAAGGCAAACACCAGCGGCTTTTCTCCATTTCCGCTCGGAAATCGGTCAACCATCCCGAACAATCGAGCCGCGTCTTGATAACAAACGTTACGTGCGCGACTTCAGTCCGTTATATCATGTATAGGATTCGATCCTCCGGAAGGAGTGTTTTCTCAAAGAACATACGGTCAATGCGATGGCTTAACCGAACCCCAGAGAGAGCGGTTACTAGAGCACAAAAATCCCGATAAGCGAAATCCGAGGAAGAGCGAACGGTAAACTCTGAAGCGTGTTATTCATTTGGAGAAACATCTTGAAAAATTTTGTTTTATTTTCCTCAGGTGACATTCAGCGGATCGCATCAATATATGATTAGTAAGATCCAAGTGACAGATCCGCAAAGCTCGCGGGTAGAGATCCCCGGAGTCTCTACTCGCATTTCGGCTGTCGGTGTGCGTTGACGAGCTTCATGGACAGAGTGGGAGAGGGAGGGAGAGAAAGAGAGAGAAAGAGAAAGAGAGAGAGAGAGAGAGAGAGAGAGGGAGAGAGAGAGCCAAAAGCCGATCGATGCATTGAGGCGCCTAGCAGCCAGGCAGGCAAGGCACAGCTCTCTTCGCGAGCTCAACCCCCAGTTTCTCTCTCTCTCTCTTTTTCTCTCTCTCTCTCCCTCTCTCTCTCTCTCTCTCTCCCTCTCTCTCTTTCTTTCTCTCTGTTCACCCCTGCCGCGGCGGCACACGTCGCCTGCAGCGGCGGCGCGCGGGCGGCTGGCTTCCCTCCGGGGAAGATACGCGGTGGTGTGCAGTTGCGCATCGACCTCCGGGACGTGCACAACGAGTGGCGGCGCTCCTCGTGAGTGCAGCGACGACGGTGGCGGAGGCGGTGGCGCTTAGGCGGGGTTCCCGTCGTCGCTCTCTTTCTCTTGTAGGAGACTAAGTCGTCCTTATTATCGTCATTGTCGTCGTCGTCGTCGTCATCGTCGTCGTCGTCCTTACGATCGAGCCTGTCGAAAATGTCGGTGCCGACGACTACTGCCGTTCGCGATTCGCGATTTTAGCGATTTTTTTTTCTTCTTTTTCGCATCATCCTCGTCGTCGAGCCGACATGCCGTCGTTCGAAGTCAACGTCCGGATCGCACCCTCGGAATTGTCACTGTGATATGCTCGCTGTTTCGCTGGCGAATTATTATGGTAATCATAAAACCTTCTCTGTCATTATACTCAGTTATATTGGCGAATGCTGAGTGGATTTAAATCGGTCGCGTAATCGTGTCGCGGGTGTTTGGAGCGCTCGTCGAAACAGGTGTTTACGACGCGGCGTCTCGATACATACATCGCGTCGCGGGGCCGATCGATTTAAATCCCGACCTTAAGACGGACTAACGTTAACACGATTAACTCCCAGAGTCCTCCGCAGAATAGAACGACTCGCAATTCTTGCCGAGACTACTATCGCGTTACATTGCTGCGAGAGAATATTACTTTAGAGAAACGATTATTCAAATTATTAAGATTAGATGATTAGAATTAATAAGACCTCTTCAAGAAGCGTACAATATATAGCAGCAGATCGGTTTCTTACTAAGCAGGAGATAGCTGATACCGGAGGAGGATCTGAGAACAATGATAAACAACAGTGTCGTTCGGTGCATCGCATCCTCTCGCTGTTGTTGTTGCTGCTGATCGCTGACGCGTCGAACAGCGTTGGCGTCGGAGGTGGCACAGGGGGGAGCGGCGGGGGCGGCGGCGGTGGAGGAGGAGGAGGAGGAGGAGGAGGAGGAGGCGGCAGCAGTGGAAGCGGCACTTGCGGGTTGGCCGAGTTGACGTGCCGGGACGGCCGATGCGTGCCGATCGACGCTTACTGCAACGGCGAGGATGACTGCGGCGACGGCAGCGACGAACCGGCGATGTGCACCCCATGCAATCGCACGTACCACGGTCGCGAGGGACGCACGTACAAGCTGGACCTGCCCAGGCCCGCTGAGGAACGTCTGCCGTTTCTCTGCCATCTGACGTTCACCGCGGCCGGACAGGGTTATGGCGAGCTGGTCCAGCTGCTGTGGGACGCGTTCAGCGTCGGTCGCGTCGACGCGAACGCCAATAATTACTTCACCAGCTGTCCCGAAGGCTCGCTCCAGCTGGCCGAGCTCGGTAGGCACTTCACGGGCGGCTCGTGGTGCGGCGTCGGCGAGGGTCGCGCATCCTACTACAGGTCTGTCTATTTGTCTACTTGTCTCTTTCTCTCTCTCTTATTTTTTTCCATCTCGTGTTACTTTTGAGTATCGTTGTTTATACACAGACGTGTTTGCGCATGAATCGTAGGATGATGTTCTTTCAGTAAATTTACATGGGAAAACTTACTTTTCTCTAATCAGGTTTACAATATTTTCTCTTTTTCTTGGGCCTCTTTAACGTTTTTTTCTTTCTCATCACAATACAAGCCACGGCTGGTGATATGTAACATGTAACATGTAACATGTCGTAGTTGGAAAGGGGTGGCATTCAATTGGACACATTGTTTATTAGTCAATTGAACACAGGACTCTCTAATTGGTCAATCGTGCTGGTTACCCTAGACACCGGTCGATATGAGTGGTTGTGTCTAATTGCACTGTGTCATGAGACAAATGAGTCTCTCCCGTTGAGGAGCACCAAGTCGTACACTGTGTTACACAGTGTCGCCTGTGTATGTTGCTGGAAAGCAGTTAAAAACTCGAGAAAGAGAGAAAAAGATTGCATTCTTAATTTGAAAGAACCTTGCTGGTTCTTTCCCTCAAAATTTTTTCATATATGTCTAGACCTGCTCATTTTTAAAACTTGTTATTGTCATCGTCATTATTTTTATAGCGAAACCAGTACAGTCACTGCCTCCATACGGCTGTTTCACGCGCCGTCGACGGTGCCATTCGAATTTCGTCTTCGTTTCCGTTTCGTCTCGCGCAACGAGGCGGTCGCCCGATTGGGCAAGCCGGAACTGCCAGTCGAACGGGGTTCCCCGGTTCCGGGAACCTATTGTTCCCGCAACTTTTATGAGTGCCATTTGAAGCAATGTCGCCTGCAGAGTCCGAACTATCCCGGCGAGTATCCGCGCAACGCCAGCTGCCTCATCACTGTGCGCCAGAAGGAAGTGCCCACGTGCAAGCACGCAATGATATCCGTCAAGTACACGCCAACCGGTCCGGTCAGCCTCAATGCCGCCGTCAACACCAGTCTCAGCGTCTGGCAGGACTGTCCACCGGAGAGAGACCGTCTGATCTTCCGCGACGGCGCGCGCACCGAGGATCCGGTGCTCCTGGTGTACTGCGGCGGCCCGTTGCCGCAGATAACCGCGCGTGGACCCGCCATGCAAGTGGAGTTTCGCAGTTCGCCGGTAGCAATACCGTTGGGCGCGTCATCGCTGCGACTTGAGCTCGAGCTACGAGTCGTCTACGTCGACTCGGACGGTCTGGATTACGCCAAGGGCGCGCAGGGCTGCCACTTCTTCATCAACGGAACCGGCGTCGGCGCCAAGCGGAGCGGCATCATACGAGCGCCGTTGCACGCGCTACCTCCCGCTTCCAGCTGCACGTGGAACATTAAGGGGGCGATCGGCGATCGCGTGTGGATATATTTCTCGTCATACTCGCAGCGCGACCTGACCGGCAATGGCGAGAACAACGCCAGCAGCGGCCAGTCGACGATGGACAGCACACCGTTGTCGCTATTATGCGCCGTTAAGCTCATCTTCTGGGACGGGGCGCCGAACACGGGTCAGCCAATGGCCACGTTGTGCGACGACACGCCTAAACTGTGCGCCCACGCGGCGCTCCGAAACATCACCAGGAGCACGAGACCCTGCACTGAGGACGAAAGCTACTTAACGGCCGCGCCGAGTCTGACGCTACGTATGGAGACTGTTCTAGGTACCGCCCTTCATCCGATCAATTTCCACGTAAGTATATGGATTGTTTCATCAAACTCGATCACCTAAAGTATTTCTATTGTATATATATATTAATTTAATTATACCGTGTAACAGTGAGATGTCTTTTCTCGCCGCGCGCTTATATTTACGCGGATTGGTCGATCTTTTTTAACTAATTTCTCATTAATTATTGAAGATCGCAAAACGATAGATTCCTTCTCGGTTTAACCCGCTCTACCTGCATACGAGAGATCCAGCGATTATTATCGGACACCCTGTACGAGATGCTATCCAAAAGTTCCGAGAATTTGTTTACAAAAAGAATCTTACTCTAAGTCCTAATTTCCACCATCGCCTTGAAAGTAGTCACCTTGGACTTGTATATACCGATTCCAGCGATTTTCCCATTGGAAGCACCCCTCGAAGTCTGCTGGCGTTAGCGCCTGTTTAGCACCTGTTGCGATTCTGCTTGAATCTCTTTGATCGAGTCAAAATGCCACCCTTTCACTCGGAGTTTTATCTTAGGGAAAAAATAGAAGTCGCAGGGAGTGAGATCGGGTGAGTAGGTAGGGTAGGGGACGGTGGTCATGTTATTGACTGTCAGGAACTGTCTCACAACGAGCGAAGTGTGTGCAAGCGCATTGTCATGGTGCAACACCCAGTCTTTGTTCTCCCACCTCTCATGTCTGTTTGCGCCTCACATTTTTCCTCAACCGTCTCAAAACGTCGCAGTAAAACTTCCCATTAACCGGATGGTACAAATTCCTTATGAACAATTCCTTGAATGTCAAAAAAATTATCAGCATTGATTTGACATTGCTGCGAACCTGGCGCGCTCTTTTTCGGCCGCGGGGAAATTAGCAGCGTCTTCCATTGCAAAGATTGCTGTTCAGTTTCGGGGTCATAATCATATACTTATGATTCACCACCTGTCATGACCTTGGAGAGGAAGTTAGGGCCTATCTCTAACTTTTTCTTGAACCCGATGCTCTTGCTGGTCGTTGCTCAAGAGACGCGGAAAAAACTTTGCTGAATTCGTCTCATATTCAGTTCATCCATTAGTATGCGTTGACATGTCCCGTCCCGTACAACAGTTCGACGAATTCACAAATATCGTAGATAATCCGTCTTCTATCTTTAAGGATGATTTCCCGTACTTTCGCGATAATTTCCGGAGTCGTGCTCAACCTGAACGTTCGTCATTTTTGGCAGATTCCAGGTCCTCTTTAAAACACTTATACCACTCAAATATTCTTGCTTGGCTTAAAGCCTTGCTTGGGCATCAAAAGCCTCTTTTAGTATTCGGTGAGTTTCCGCTGCAGTTTTCTTGAATTTGAAGCAAAATCTGATGCAAATTCTTTGCTCCTTAGCATCAGCCATTTCGACGATCGCAGAATCACAAAAACACGACGTAAATAAAAGCACAGAATTCAAGAACGCGTGCACTCAAAAAGACGCCACTTAGCAGACTATTTCATAAACAATACACCCCTTGACACTTACAATTAACGGCGCAAGTCCATGCTACGATCAGTTCGCGCGGGGCATTCAAATTCTCGGAACTTTTGGGTAGCACCTCACACACACACATACACACACACACACACATATATATATGTATATATAATATAACACCTCACATATATAAAAATATATATATAACATATTATGTATATATAATATGTTATATCTATTATATTATATAAATTAATTAGTTAATTTAATTACTCTCACATTAATTAATTTATCTTGGAAATATTATAGGCAGCGCGATTTTTTTGTAAATTTTTATTTTACTTTCTGTTTAATTGCTATATTTTCTTTCTTTTTCTTGTTTTTATGGAACAATTCTTGTTGAAACATTCAAGTATATAGAGATTATAATTAATTAAAGGAATTAATTATAATTAAGGAAATTTTGTCTGCATACTGCTTTTTGCATAATATTTGTTTCTTCCAACCGAATAATTATTTCATCACCTTTGAAGAAAAACGTTTCTTCTTTAATTGGCTCTTGACCTCAATATTTAGTTTAGCTTGATACTATAAAATTATACCGCATCTCTCTGGCAAGCATCATCTTCGCTTGCCATTACATGCAACGCTCTAGATAATTGTTGATAACATAATAATAAACTTTGAGCAACACGATTCACGCTCCGTTCGCCCTGTAAACACAGAGGATTAGAGTTTCATAACATTTCTGGCATTGCTATACCGGATCTCTCGCCATATTTACTGAACAGTATTGCCAATTCACGTAACCTCAAGAATCAGCCCTCGTACATAATACTCTCATCTCCCTCTCCCTCTGTCCTCTTGTAATAAACACATAGTTATCGCTCGCTCCAATTCCCTGCATTCTCATTCCAGGCGCGATACGAGTTTGTCTCCACCCTTCAACCCGGCGAACCCTGGGGCGATGGCGTCTGCAGCCGAGTGTGGCGCAAAGCGCGCACCGGCGAGGTGATGTCACCGCGCGACGTACGTCTGTTTGGTCGCGGTGGTTCCAGCAAGTTAGATTGCAGGTAAGGATCGAGTTTTTCATAAGTAGAATACAATCGAGTTGTTGTCACTAGTGATGAGATCAAGTTCAATATGTACTTAAAAATCCGAGTCGAATCCAATAATCAAGTTTCATTTTCTAGGATTCGAATAATACTCATATATAAGAAATAATATTTCATATATTGTACTTGTGAAGTAATCGAATCTAGAACAATTATTATATTTGAATTTTAGATTGATTGCAGAAACATTGTGGCAAACGTTTCATCGCAATATTGCAACATTGCATAAACGTTGTGAAATATTGCTGCAAGATTGCAGCAACGGTAAAATGTCCGCTTTCAGAAATATTACTACATAACATTGTAGAAATATTGCAGTAAAACGAATATGCAATATTACTTTGGAAATGCGTTAATACGGTCGGGCTGGATCTTTTCTGCCTAATATTTGTCGCGTGAATTCATGTACATTTTTCGCATAGCAAGCTGCGCGCCGTTACTGTCTTGAAACACAATCTCAAGTTAAAGCTAGAATAGTGCAATCACATAATGCGAGATACAGATGCAGCATCTTAATTTTCATCTTAATTTTCATATTTCCATCAAACTGGCTTACATTTGTAGTCACAAATATTATTTTATATATATATACATACATACATACATACATATATATATAGGACTATATATATGTATGTATATAAAACATTTGGTCCAACGTAATTGATTAAATAATAATATAATTTATCTATTTATCATAAAATTAAAAATTTTATTTATATTTATATGCATATTGAACTCTACATCTTAAGTAGATAATGAACGGACAATTTTCGTTCATTCGCCGAACATTTATCTGTCCGATTTATAAACAATCAATTTAATATCTGAAGTTCCTGCATTGAGGTTGTATTAGAAATTAAACTGAAGCAGTATATCTTTAATCTTAATATCCGCTTTTTGCAAGCTTTATATAATTCTCATGACTATAAAACTTAAATACGAGATAAATAGCGCATCGCGCGTCGCATAGCGGTAAACGAACGAACTAGCAACTACTGAATATTGGTGTTTTGTAATGTTTTTGAAATGTTGCTATAACATTTCTCATGAAATATTACACAGTTACATGTTTCTATAATGTCTCTATAATATTACATTGCAACTTGCAAGTTTGTAACATTGCTGCAATGTAATTGCAATGTTCTGTGCTGTATGGGTACACGATTGACCTTGATACTAATTCTGACTGCAGATATCGCGTGGAGGCCGGCAGCGGCGAGCGGGTCCGCTTGACGCTGCACAATGTCAGTCTGGGCGAATCCACCATGTGCATGAGCGATTCGGATCCGCATACTGGCAGACCGCGCTGCGTTCAGGAAGTCGGATCCAGGGAGGCGCGTCTGGTCCTTTACGAGGCGCCGTGGCGGGACGTGAAGGTGCCCCGAGCATGTCTATGCGACAATACGTCGCACTTGCCGCTCACGTACGTCTCCTCCGGCCGGGCGATAGAGATAACCTTCCTGGTAGATCAGCAGGCGCCTCACGAAGACTTTGAGACGCTCTTCTTTTACGCCAGCTTTGAGCTAATCCGCGTGCCGGAGTGCCCGCGCAAGCAGAGGATCCGCGGCGAAGGTGGCGAACTGAGATTCGTGACGCCTCCGCTGTCGAGACCGGACATCTACTGCGATGGTCTCCCGTGGCTGGTAGAGGCGCGCGAGAACCGGTCGCTCTTCGTCCTGACCTGGGGCTGGTTTCTGCCATTGGAGCCGCCGATTGTCGGCCCCGACTCACCTGGCGGCACTGCCACCGGCGATCAGGTCAAGTGCCCGACCACCAATCGTATCCTCCTCTATTCCGGCTGGCCGCCAAAACTGCTGAAGGTGGTGTGCCCGGCAGAACCGGGCGCCCGCGAATTCACCGTACACGTGTTCTCGGAGGAGTGGTTGGGCCCGACGGAGGAGGGCAAATGGCCGGGTCCACCAAGACCACCTGCGCTCTTGCTGGACTTCGTGGCGCGGGAATCCGGTCAGGCGGCCGCGTCCTGGTTGGAGATCTCCAAGAGCCGAGCGGCGCTGCGTCGACAGCTACGTCTTCCGGAGAGAGGCGTAATGACGGAGAACGAGACGAACGGCGTGCCGTCCCACGTCGGCGACTGCCCGCATAAGTGTCCCGAGCTAGGCGCTTGCATCGCCGCCAGTCTCTGGTGCGATGGACACGAACACTGCCCTTCCGGTCACGACGAAGCCAACTGCGGCAATGGCGCCCGACTGCTCGGGCTGCTGCCGTCCACTGTGTGGCTCGTCATGGCCGGCGTCGCTGGAATTGTCACTGCCTTCGCGTGCCTATTCACTATTCTTATTAGCAGGTACAAGTTCGAGAATTCTCAAAAAAATATCAGGGCGTTTTTTCTTTGCTTGTTATTAAAAAAATTTCTAATTATTAATTAATATAGTAAAACTATTTATATACATATATATAATTAATAACTTAAATATATATACATACATATAAAATTGTTTTACTATAAAAAATATATATGTATTTCATTATATATATACCTTACGTCATATATACATACATATATCATTCCTATAGTTCTGTAACTTAAGAAATCAATATCTCTTGAACGAAGCGTTTGCGAGCATACTTCCAGAGGAAATTTTTGTTTCGTTTTGAGGTCCTAAATTCATATATTTCAAGTTTGGCCATTTAACTCGAGAACACCCTGTATATACATATATCTCAAGCTGAAAACTTTCTATATGTATTTTTAATGTTTTTTCAACAATTGCAATTTTAAATCAATTAGCTTTGAAGAAAACACAAAGTATTTGATAAATGCTAGAATTATCGTTTATACTTTCTCTTTTCAGATCCAAAGCTCGCACAAAGAGACTTCATTACAAGGGGACGAAGAAGAGCAAGAAGCCGCGACGAGCACCGACGGAGGAGACGCTCCTCGGGGCGGCGTCCTGACATCAGCCGCCCGGTTTCGTGGAGTACATTCACGTGGACCGGGAAACGACTGTCTAGCGACGCTAAATTCTGTGTGCTTCACCGTCCAACTGACTAACTCTATTCGATAAAAAAAATAAGAAGAAAATAAAAAAAAGATCTCTCCCGTGGTGCCACATATATGTATATATACATATAATTGCGTAGCGGTGGCGAATTCACGACATTTCGTCACGCGTTCTCTTTTTTCGCCCGTTCACTCCCGACGATAAAACCTCGCTCGGTTTTGCATGTGTTCGTTCTCACATCGATTCGAGATGCCGAAACGGAGTTTACTACCCACCACCGAATGTCTTCTGTTGGCGAGATATTAGTGACGTATTTATTTGTGATAGTTCCCTATATATGTATTTAATTATATTGGGTGCTTTCCAGAAACACTGGAGACACTGTGTGACACAGTGTTACATGTAGTGTCAACTTGTAGCTGGAACGCTGCTTAGCTTTTTTATTTCACCGTCAGAGTGCAGAGCAGTCACTTTACATAGCTTTTTCAAAGTTTTAAATTTTTTTAAGTTTTTTTAAAAGTTTACTTCCTACTGGAATACCACTCTATAGAAAAGGAAAATAGTACCAAGAAAATTGTGTCGTAGTTGGAAAGCATTAGATTGTACACTGTGTGTTACACAGTGTTGCCTGTGTACGTTGCTGGAAGCACCCATTAAGTATTACACATATACACACACACACACACAAATTCTGGACTTAGATATAACTTTAAGCACGTCTTACCAGGACGGAAAGTAAATCCCGGAATTGTCTAGTGGGATTCAGGTGTGAAGAGTACGAAGTCTACCTTTTAAATGCTATTATTACCTGAAGATTCTCGCTAACGCCCGCGTTTACACATAGCGATAATTATTTTAGAGATTAGAAGAGAGAGAGGGAAAACGAGTTACGTATCTCTCGCGAATTATTCTAACAAAAAAAGATAAATATATATATATATAAAAATATAAATAAATAAATAATTAAATAAATATATATAAAAAATAGAGATTAGAGAGCCGGAAACAAAAGAGTGCGTTTTACGAATAAGATCATATATTTCAGAATTATATGAATAACGAGATTAATTGAACGACGTTGAAATATAAAATGTGTAGTTAAACGACGGAGATAAAACAGGTCAGGGTTCGTAGAATATAGGAATGTATGTATAGAAAAGATATGTGAAAAGATTCGTCGCACATGAGAATCCACGGTCTCGCGCGGCGGAATTTAACAAATATACTGCCTTTTTCGCACGTGGAAATATTCTAATGTCAAAGATTATTGCGTTTATATTCGCCGCTCGCAATAAAAATTCCACATTTTTCAATTTGTGCTGTAGATTATTTCATATATACGAAAAATTTATTTACATCTCGTTACATCTTCTAAAAAATATATTGTATATATATTATTTTCATATATTCTTTTACATATATATTAAGATATATTATTTTTACATATATTAATGTTACTTGTAACATTTTTAAATTGATTTACATACAAAACACATGATTTTTAAGAGTTTGTAATTTTATTACATTTACCTTATCTAAATAAATATACATATATTTATTTATTTATTGTATACACATAAGAGATATTTGTATAATATAGATTGTAAGAGAGAGAGAGAGAGTCGCAATCGTATGCAGAAGCAAAATATTCTAAAACGACGAAAGAGAACAACGTTGGTTTTCCCATTATTGAGCTTAATATCTTTTTGTATTCTTGTTTTACGTACTGTGGAATAACGGAGACAGATGCTCCATTGCGATTCAGGTACTATTACAATGTCGAGAGAACGAAAGAGACACATCGATCATTCCATCGCTCCGATTCTTCTTCCAAAGTTTCAAACACCTTGTGTATATATTTCGCGCGCGCGCGCTCTATATAATATAGGGTGTTTTACACATACATACGCATACACACACAAAACTTTATTGACAAACTTCCAAAACAGATATTTTTGTCGGAGACGAGAATCTTTTTCCGCGTTTATTATCGGAATTTCCGGACGCATCTAAATCGTAAATGTTTTTCAACACTCTGACATTATTTGGAGGTTTGCCAAAGGATTCTGAAAATATTTCCCCCATATATATGTTAATTTTATACTATTAAAAATATATACAGGGTGTAACAAAAAAGGTCCGCTCCTTTAAGGGTGGGTAGTATACATCAAAATGATGAAAAAAGTTTTTATCAACATAGGTCCGCAAATGACCTTCTACCGAGTTATGGACATAACAATTTTTGAGCTTAAATTCGTTGTTAAAATTATTAAATAAATACAAACAATACAATGTTTTGATTTTTTGTTTTGTTTTCATTTGACATCGTCCTATGAATCAAAACAAAATTTTTCAAAAAGTACAATTTAGTGTTAGTTGCTATAATAAAGAATTACACTAATGAAGAAATGACAGACATGCACTTGATGTATGATCTTGCCAATTGTAATAGAGCTCAAGCAAGGAGACTTTATTCACAACGATTTTCAAATCGCCACTTTGAACATCTTTAATTTTTGTACTTGTTCTGACAACTTAAAACGCATTCTGTTCGTTAATAAACCGAATTTAAGCTCAAAAGTTGTAATACCCATAACTCGGTAGGGGATCATTTGCGGACCTATGTCGATAGGAATATTTTTCATCATTTTGATGTGTACCTACCCTAAAAGTAGCGGACACCTTTTTTGTTACACCTTGTATATATATGATTAAGTATTATATGCTACGTAGACATATACAAGGTGTCCCAACGATGAAATAATAGATAGAATGGCAAAATAGCGATAATTGTCAGGACCCTTTGTGTATGTACGTACGTAAGTGTATATATATGCATTATAATATTAAAAGATAGACAGAATACATAGAAAGAAAGAAAATTATATGCACCGGACCAGTAGAGAGAGTATTAGAGGAAACATTCGCGAAGCGCGTTAAAGGCTCAACTCGCTCGTTATTTGAACCGCAGTGTACGGGATATTATACAAAAAAAAACTACGTGAAAAAAGCACTGTGCCACTCGTGTATACACACCAATTTCAATAAAAGCGACAGTTCTTGTAGGAAACATTGGAATTAACGTATCGCGTATCATATTTATGTGCAATCTTTTTCTCACCGCAATCCGTTTTTTTCTTTCGTTTTATTATGCTTTATTGTTTGTTTGTTTTTATTTTGAATGCTTTCCAGCAACGCACACAGGCGACACTGTGTAACTGTCGACAGTCTGAATATAGCAAGATACCCAAATGGTGATTTTATCGGCGGTGTTGACAATGATGTAAAACATTCACCTTGAAAAATAGATGGCAGTATTAGAGTTTGATATAGTGTCGGTAAGAAAGTGAACTACTTTACCAACACGAAGTCGAGCAAATCGAAGAGAAAGAGAAAGGTAAATCTAACCTCTCGTTGTCAAGAATGGACGCGTTGTTTGAAAAAACATTGAGAGAAAAGTGAAGATATTATATTTATGTAAAGGTAGATATAAAAAAAGAAGAAGCAAAACAATACACGAAATAATTACAGAAAAATAACTATACACGAACACGTCGTGCATAGTTGTTTCGTTTCTATGCGGAGATAAACGCGAAACGGAACAGTGATACTAAGTGCATCCTAACAAGGACAAATAAATAGCGTAAAAGAAGAGATAGCGGAAAAATGATGAACGAAAAGATGATGGATGCGCGAAGACGCGAGAGAGAGTTAATAGGATTACGCGGAGTTCCTGAGGCTTGGACCAAATCTCCTATTCAAATCGAACAGTACGTACTCTTAGACATGTATTTGATGATGTCACTTGAAAAAGAATTAGAATCGTGCACAGAATTATGTATATAATTTGTGATTCATAAGATTAGGATTTTAGTACTGTCACTTGGACAAATTTATAAGCTTGGAAGTTTAAAAAAATCTATATAAGTAGTACAATTTTGTTTTAGAATATATGATGGCTAGTGCGATTCATATTTATATACACAATCAAAGAAATATATATAGCATTAAAATTTTGGATTATTTTTTTATTTGCAGCAGTTCAGACGATGAGAGTGAAGATTTGATCAAGCAAAAGGATAATATTTTACCAAAGAATCGCAAGAGAAAAAGACACGATGCTAAAAAGAAGGTATTCTAATTAATTCAATCAATGTTAAATCAAATATTTATAATGAAAAGTATTTATAATAGCATTAATAAACATTTATACCTTATAGAAGAGTAAAAAATTGAAGAAGGAAAAAAAGGCGAAGAAGGAAAGAAAGAGGGAGAGAAAGGCGAAGAAGGAGGCGAAGAGAGAGAGAAGGAAGAGAAAGAAAACAAAGAGAGACACGGAGAGTAGTAGTTCCGACGACAGCAGCAGCAACAGCAGCGACGAGGAGGTCTGGGTTGAGAAGACCGCGGTCACAGATAAGCCGAGAGCGAGAAAAGGTTCGAGTTCGGACGACAGCGGCGGAGACGATGGTACGGTAGGACCCGCTCCGAAACCGCACGTGACACTCTCGGCCAAGGATTTCGGCAAGGCCCTGCTACCAGGTGAGGGTGCGGCAATGGCAGCTTATGTAGCCGAAGGGAAACGTATACCCAGGAGAGGTGAGATCGGCCTCACGTCGGAGGAGATCGCCTCGTATGAATCCGTTGGCTACGTAATGAGCGGCAGCAGGTAATGTTTAATGCAGAATGCATTAAAAATCTTTACAGCCATCTATGCTGATACTTTATTTAAAAAAAAAAAGAATATATAATATGCAGTATTTGATTCTCCGAAATGTAAGTGCAAATACATAATTGCGAGCATTATTAATTTGAAATTAAATTGACAAACGTTGATAAAGAATCAAGGATACTTTTATTGATGTGCTTGTTAAAGATACGTACATTTTAAATGTCTATTTCTGCTTAAAGGCATCGTCGCATGGAAGCAGTTCGTATACGTAAGGAGAATCAGATCTACTCCGCTGATGAGAAGCGTGCCTTGGCAATGTTCAGCAAAGAGGAACGACAAAAGAGGGAAAATCTTATATTAGGACAATTTAGAGAGATGATTAACCAGAAGAAATTGGCACAGGAGAAGAATTGAGACTTTAATGTGTATATAGAATGCAAATTCTCTTGTGTAAATTTTTGTTTGTATAATGCTAAGCCTTTGTATATTAAGTAAAAACAATATAGAAAATGCATTGATGCATGTATATACTTAATAAATACTACTCAGTTTGTCGGAGTGTTTTGATGAAGAATATAATACACTCAAGTGGGGATTGATATAATAAATATTTATCGTTCTTAATCTTTTATCGTTATATTTATCGTTCTTATTATTTACAGAAGTAGAACATCACAGAATCAATGCAGTGTGATTTAGAAATAAGTCTAACAGTGAAAATTTTCTTTTAATACATCTGTAATGACAGCTCTCCTCTTTTTTATTCAATTAATTTTTATTTTGCTTGCTTTCCCAATCCAGCCAACCTCCAGTGTAATTATATGCCCTGTGGAATAAACAATCAGATGTTTTGGTGTAAATCTTTGCTTACGATTCTAAAAGATATCAACATACCTTGTATATCCTAATTTTTGCATTACTTCCTGCACTGTCCCACTTCTTTTACCAGACCGGCAGCTGAATATGATTTTTGTGTCTTTACTGGGTTTACGTTTGCCATAGTGTTCCTCAAATTCCTCTTCCGAAAGGTTTAGAAATATTTTTCTGACATCAGCCACTGAATAAGTGTATATTGTATACATTATTATTATTATATTTTTGTTATACATATGTCTTATATATTAGGTATATTATTTATGTGATAGGGATACGATGATTATTATATTACATTGTTCGAGAAATATGTAATGAACTTGAAAGTGCTCATAGATACAAGAGAAAATTCCTACTTGGTATATGAATGCTTCCGGGTAATTTTCCGGTCTCATTTATCTCTGCATGTTCCCGAACATCGACAATCAGAACGTTATCGTCTTTTTGCGCCTCTAGAAGCTGTTCATAATCGACATTGAGCGCCATTGTGTTTTTGCATTGGATCGCGGTTTTCGCTTCTCGATAAGGCGAATTCGACGAATACAAACTTCGTGTCACTGGAAAGATCAGATCTTATATCATCACGAACGCTCGTCACACAAAATAAGCCATTTCATGACAGTAACAATCTTCTACAGAATACGCCAATGATCTTTGGAGGGGCTAAAAAAGAAGAAAAAGAAGAAAAAAAAGAAGAAACAATGCTAAATGAAGAGCGAACAAATGTATTTAACATAACAACGCGATCAATAGTTCTTTAATTAACCGTTATTTTTAGATTTTCTAGCACATTAATAAGAAAAAGAAAGTTATGTACATCTGGCTGTTGGACAATCAGATATGATTTCCACAAATCGTTGATAACTCGGATCTATCAACATACACGGGTTTCTGCGAAAAAAACCCTGTGATATGAATACTTGATAAAGTCGACGGGAAGCTCTAGTGTACATGGCGAGTGTCAACTTTCTGATGATAAACAGGATGATTACCAACCGAATCTTGCGTTACGCGGTTGTTTTTGTTTGACACAGCTTGCATCATATCGCGCATTTCGTAAAAGCGAGCAATGTCTAAAAAAATATCTCAAACATTATATACAAACAAATGCCGCATTTTATTCGATCAACTTCGATTAAGGTTATATATTGACGATATATAACATAATATACGTAAAAAATAAAATTACAATAAGAGAACAAACTAAAATAACTGAAATTAAAAAGTCAATAATATCAAGAAAAAATATATGGAGAAATCAGATAATAGAAAATAAATAATTAGAAAATAAAAAATGGGGAGGTAGGCGAAAAATTCATCTCTTCTTTTTCTATCGGCGCGTTTCCAATCGGCCGAAACGGCGGAAGAAGGAGTCGCGCGTTGAGAGGCCGCCCTAATTATAAAAGTCCTCGGGGACCTCTCGCGCCACCTGGCGAGGAATGCGACAACCGGTTCTTTTTATTTCACGCGTACAGACACATAAGTGGAGAGTGTACTAATTTATCGAAGATAATCACGGAGAGATACTGAGCCTCGGTGTTATCGCAATTTCGAAACAAGTGAGTAAAAAAATCGTGAGGGGAAAAACGGAACCGAGGGGACTTTGAGCCGAGATTCCGGCGTCGCCGTCGCGTTCGCGGCGTCGTCGTCGTCGTCGTCGTCGTCGTCATTTGTCTCGCGAGCGCGACCCCGCGCGGCCACTGCTTGGCAGATACACCCCGATGACGATAGTACGGCGAGACGATGCGTCCTATTGTTTATTTATACGACTCTCCGGGAGATCCGTCGGAGGGTCTACCTGAGTAGAATTCGATTCGAGATCCACGGATATTCGGATCTTTGGTTTTCTTCTTTTTTTTTTTTTGTTCCTGTATATCTTCTGGAGGATATCCCGTTTTTTTTTTTCCTGTGTGTTTTTAGACGGGCATATCGAATAATCCACTGTCAAATGAGCTAAACTTGACGAAAATGAGCTCGCTACAGCAAGGAAACAGGTTCCTCCCATTCCCGACTAACAATCTACAAAGGAAACAACTGTCTATGCAAGGTGCGTCTTCATAAATGATGATTCTCGTAAAGATGGTAGTGATAATAAGAGGCTGCATTGATAGTCGTTCTCAGAAATATGCTAAATGAGGTGCGTTTCTCTTCCACAGGTGGTCTTCCTCAAAGCTTGAGTGGTAGCGAGACTGATGTTTCCACATCTAACGAGAATCTGAGCAACGAAGAGAGATACGTCATAAGACACACGGCGCGACAAGAGCCGCAAGGTCAGGAGAATCAACAGCAGAGTCCTTCCAGGTCTTCCAGTCACAAGGAAAACATACCAAATATTCAGGTGCATCTAAAATATATACAATAGTTGTAAGAAAACTGTAAACGATGGAATAATTGTGCAAATGAAAACGATTCAATATTATCTCGTTATGTAAGACTAAGTTGATTTGTCACGATACAGGGCAATCTGCATAACAGAAACAGTTTGAAAGAGAGTTTGAACGGATCGAACAGAAACAGCCTGAAGGAGAGCTTAAACGGTTCCAATCGGAACAGCTTGAAGGACAGCATCAATGGATCGAATCGGAATAGTTTGAAGGACAATTTGAGCAATCGTAGCGTAGGTTCCAACAGAAGCAGTCTGGACGTATCGACGAGTTCTTACAACACATTGATTATACACAACGCCAACGACGACAGCTCATGGATACCGTCCGGAAGGTAAACGCTTTTTAATTATTCTAAAGTCTACTTTGCATCTGTGATCTGCATCTGATCCATGTGAATAGGTTGTCGGGCATGGTGAGAGAACACGCAGACGTGGGCTATTTGTATTGCGATGGCAATGGCAAGGGCCATACCAACAGTCCTACAATGCAATCCCTATCCAACCTATCACACGAGGATTACGTTCACGAACATTCTGGCGGCGGTGGTTGCCAGGAAATTACAGATATTCCGGATGATTATCTCAGTCAGTCTCAGGTGTGACAGATTATTCATATAGCGATCAATTAACAGATACTAAAGTAAATAAGAGCGAACTTCTTTCGACAGTAGCATTATAAATAATTTAAAAACATTACAGGTTTTGAAACATCTTGCGAAGGAGGTAAAGGTGCCGCCATACACTAATAATGGAAGCAGCTTAGAAATGAGATTGGGAGAGATGAGAATAAGAGACGGCGACAGGGGGAAGCAGAGTGACAACGAGTACGAAAACAGGCCGTCGTGCTACATATCCACGCTGTTGCCGTTTAACAAACAAAAATTTCTCGGGCCGACGGAGAAGTTGACTGTATCGCGATCGCAGCCCGATCTGTCCAAAGTCCTCAGGGAGGAATTGTATCTCGCCCGAATGAGATCACCTCGGTAACTTTATATTTTCTGCGCGTGTCTGAACGTTCGCACCGCGATATCTCTTTGACACGATTGAATCTTTACAGACCACAGACCAAGGGACGGGAGGAGATAGAGAGGGAGACGGCCGAGATATGGCCGTCATCGGAAATGGTTCAGATAGTCATCCAGGAGAACAATGCATTGAAGCTGGAGCTGGACCGCTGCTACAACAAAGTTTTCAAGTCGCAAAAATTGGAGCAGGAAATATCCAAGGTTCATCGCGCCCACGAAGAGCTGGCGGCTTCGTGTGAGCGACGGGAGAAGCTGGAGCGCGCCGCTCGATTGAGACTGCAGAATGACTGTCGTCGATTGACCGAGCTGAATCGCGCCCTGAGAGACCAGATCGACCTGCTGTCCGCGCGCACGGACAGCCCACCGATCGTCGAGACCATGCGGAAGGAGCTGACGCAACGCGAGCTACTCATCGGACAGCTCATCACTCAGAGTATGATTAAAATTCCGATTCGATCGCGCGTGAAAACTGAAGTACCAATCGCTACTTTTTTTCGTAACTATTGCGTTCTCGCTCTGTGTGTTTCTAGATAAAGAATTAACCGCTGCGAAAGAGAGGCAGGAGATCGAACTGGCCGCCCAGCGGGCCACTTTGCAGGAGCAACGTACGCACATTGACATTCTGGACACCGCCTTGACTAACGCACAAGGCAATGTCGTACGGCTCGAGGAAGAAGTAAGTTGATTTAATTTGATGAAGTATTATATGTACATTGAATACTCCCGTTATAGCAAACGATCTTTTACCAACAGATTCGTTGGTCAATTTGGTGAATAATAATGTTTGAGCTTTTGAAGATAAAGAAGCCTAAATTTTCCGCCGAATAAAGATAATAAAATCTTATTCAATTTTAAATAGACTTGACAGAGATTTCTAATTCGAGAATTAATTATAGAGATATATACATAAAAAATGGTTCGTTATGGATATGATATGTGATTTATAATATTCGTCATAACAATCGTATAGTAGATGTTGATTACGAAAAGAGTTTTCTTCCGTCTGTATAGTGTCGTAAGAAACAAGTGTACGTGGAGAGAGTCGGCCAGCTTCAGCGAGCTTTGTCTTCGCTTCAAGCGTCTAGCGATAGACGAGAAGAGACAGAAAGACAATTGAGAGGTCAGCTGGAGAGAGAATTGCGCGAAGGTGGCGGAGGTGGTGGCGGAGGTAATGGCAATGAGCAGACATCGAATGGCGAGACCATCACGGATCTGAAACGACGGTTGCGCGAGCGGGATGAGAAGATCATGTCTCTCGAGGGAGACGTGGCCAAGTGGGAACAACGTTACTTGGAGGAAAGCGCGCTGAGGCAAGCGGCCATTGACGCAGCTAGCTTACCGAAGTAGAAGAGTCTTTCTGAATTTTTGCGTATTACTCTAATCGTATTTTTCTTTTTAATACGCTCATACATTTTCGTTCCGTTCAGAGACGCAAAGATCGCAGCTCTGGAAAAGACCAGTCAAGACGCGGAGAAATTAATCGCCGAGGCACGTTCGGAGAAGATGAGACACATGGATGAGGTGCACGCCGCGCAAAAGAAATTGGCCGATCTCGAATCCAGGTAAGAGCAATCTATTTGCATGTCATCAAGTCGACTAAGCGGACTTTTCGCGAATCAATCGACTCATTTTTTATCCGGACAGGATGAAGGATCTTGAGTCGAAACTGGCCGAGAGAGACGCCATGATCAGGGTGTTACAGAAACACACGTACGATAAGGCGGACAGCAGTAGCAGTAGCGGCGTGGGCAGTTATCCCGCCGCGCACTCGTCGCACTCAAGTACGTCGGCGGATCATCATACCGCGCTGACAAGCACGCCGGAACTCGGTAAAGAGATTCGCACTTGTATGCGTTTTCAGATTCTCCTGCGATACTATTTCGCGATGAAAAAGGGGGGTGAATTTTTTTATAAGGATACTTATATCTCAAAAACCAAAGATGTTAGAAAAGTAAAAATTTACATTTTAAATCTTCATAAAGTATATAAAGTAAGTTTACGTGCCAAATTTCTTGCTCCTAACGTCAGTAGTTCTCAAGATATGGATATCAGTAAAAACGTGCGTACCGAACGCGCGAGGAACAAACGCCAGCTAGTATATACATATATATCTGCGTCATTTGACCGCTAATGACCTTGAGTGTGTGGTCATTGAATTGATCATGAGAAGGGTTATAAACGTAGGTGTTAGGGTCCCATTAAAAAATATGAAGTTAATCTTCATTTCACCTTGAACCCCATCCGAAGGTCAAACCAATAGCACCGCCACAAGTCTCCTTTGAAATCCTACAACTTTTGTCTGAAACATTTCTTCTTATTTTGTTTTATTTTTTATATATTTAGGCGTCTCAATTAAATGCTCCACTCTGCATACATAGTATATATATTTCTCTCTCGAAAAGTGAGCAGTGTACTCGGTGGTGGCAGCGGTTACGGCAGCACCGGTTCCTACGGCGTCACTGACAGTTACAAATATAGGAAACAGGGCAGCTTCGAACAGACCAATAAGAGCCTCGACGATCAACTGAAGGAGCTAGACTCGCAGCTGCTTAGCAAGGTAGACATAATAATTTAAGCGTGTTCACCTATGATGATCGTTTTCGACCAAATATTTAGGTGGTGATCGAGTTTCAAATTTATTTGTCTTATATCACGATCCGTCGTTCTTTAGATACACACATGCGCTTTGATTTATATTAATATTTATATTTCGTTTACGCATTAATATTTATCATTCTTTTTTTTATTAATAGAGATACATTAATTTTTGTGGACGATCACATACTTTGAGTTCTTTAGCAACATTATAATAGTCATCGCTGATCGTGAAAATATTACAGGTCGAACATGTGAAGGTATTCTTGTGTTTGTGTTGATAGCTGTTTGAAGTATATTTTCCATTATCTTTTTTTTTGTTTTTTAATTAAAAGCGTGTCTCGAGTTGGTCAATAGTTGGTATGTACGTTTGAAGGACGAAGGAGATACTGAGATCTTGAGAGTATAGTTTTTAAATGTGTGTGTAGAATAAAAAACGAGAAACGTTACATACTGACTATTTTCTGGTTGAAGTTACTTGGTATTGATATTAATAATATAATCGCAAATTAACATTGTGTGATTTAACACAATAATCTCAATCTTTTTTTTTCTTCTCTTGTATTTGTCAAGAATTATGTAACACTTTTAATAGTACTTGAATAACTTGTGTTACTTTTTTACACAGATGTGCGTAAGCAGTAAGTTTTTCTTCTTATTAATCTAGCATTTTCTCTTTCTGCCGAACATGCGGTAACTACTTGTCGAAATTGTGCTGGAGTAGATAGCCAATATAGATCTCACTCTCCACAGATTAATTCTTTTTACTTGGTTTTCTCTTTTTTTCTGTTTCTCTCTCGAATTGCTCCACTAATCCCTCCTGACCCTATGAACCATTTTTCCACCCATCCCAGATATCCTTGAATGTGCATGTGCGAGCGTTTTATACAGCGAGCACTAACCCCTTTTCCAGGTCCCGGCTTCCTATCTGCAATCCGTGCGTTCTTTCTGTTTCATGTTTCAGCGGGCACTTTGCTGTTTTCCAGGATTCTCTAATCCAGGCACTGCGTCGCGAAAAGGAAAAATACCCAAGCCACTACTGGCGGGTGTAGATAGCACAGGTACCTCGAGCACAGCCTCGAGCAAGAGTCGGCTGCTGGATGACTCGTCCGGTAGTGGCGGCGACGTGGTATCACCGAGTATAATCGAGTTTGCGAACGCGGCGGCCAGACTCAAGGGCACTATCTCGCGGCTGTCGGACGGCGGCAGCAAGCCGACCGAGGACATGATGCTTCTCGAGAAGCAGGGCAGGAGTTCGCAGCGACAGCGGATGACGTCAGAGGTCGGCGGCGAGCCGCGTCGCGCCGGGAGTCTACCGCCCAGCTCGTTACCGCGACCGCCGAGGACGCTCAAGACGACCAGCAATTCCCGCTACTGTCGACTGAGCGACACGGAGACGCGCAAGAAGTCGGATCCCGGACCGGGGATGCTGGTGGATGCGACGAACGGAAGCAGCGGCGCGAACAACGGCAACGGCAGCGTAAAGATAACGCGTGACTCCTCCGGTAACTGTAGTAGTATCGAGTACGGTAGATTCGACACCGCCGCCAAGGTATTGCGCAGCAAGAAGAAGAATCCCGTGGAGAGCTTCATGACCAACAGCACGCTGAAGAAATCGTCAGCCGGTGCGGGTGGCAGCGGTCACGAGTATGAGAGACTGCATACCGATACGATTACGGCTGGCGGCCGTAAGAAGTCATTGGCCGGCAATAACAACAACAGCGTGTCGGAGTTTGCGGTGAAGCACAGGGAGATTCAGAGCCGCTCGTTCATACCACCTCCGCCCCCGCCATCGTCCCGCACTCGCATCGGCGAGTACGGTCGACTGAGCGACGGCGAGCCCTCCTCGGTAATGGCAGCGGCGACCGCTCTCAAGGGTGGCGGCAGCAGCGGCACGTTGAGGAAACAGACGGGAGGCTCCTCCCGGGGCCAGAGCACCGGCAGCATCGTCAGCAGCAAGAGCGGCGGCCGCGATTCCGGCGGAACCGCCAGCAGCGAGGCATCGACGGCCTCTCTGCCGCCGGCCAAGGCGAGATCGATACCGCGTCCCAACTATCGCATCCAATTCTGAGAAGCTCGTATTTATGCGCCGTACTTCATTGCAAAATCCCGAAACATGTCTAGAAACACGGTTCGATTAGTCTTGAGACACGGCTCGATCAGTCTTGAGACACGGCTCGATCAGTCTTAAGACACGGCTCAACCGTGTCTCAAGACACGGTCGATTAGTGTTGAGACACGGTTCGATCAGTGTTGAGACACGGTTCGACGGATGGATCTTGAGGAGTCGGGTTGACGATTCGTGTTTTAATCGAGGATTCAACGCATTTGATTACGTTTGCAAATTGATTTAATCGGATCAGAACTTCTGTATGAAAATTAGTCGCTTCCTTACACACGTGAGTCTTGACGAACTCTTTTCTCTTTTTTTTTCACGCGCGGTTCAACAAGATTGGACGATCAAAATTCTAGTGTAACGATCGTAAATATGGTCACGAGAGTCGACTCGATGTCGAGCAAGTACAAGTTTTCGCGAGGCAAGTCCGAAGTTCCGATCGTCGATGACAACCTTTTGGGTCTTGTTACGATATAATGTAACCCGTGCGAGTTACATTAAGCCGGATCCAGATCAAGCAAACGAACACGAACGATCATGAAATGAATATCAACGAATGTGTGAGCGCGCATTAATTAATTTTTTTAACTTTCTTTTTATATCTAAAATTTTGTATAAATTATTACTTCGTAATAATTTTAATTCTAACTTATAATTAATGCAGAATTGTATAATTATCAATTAAATAATGCTTTATTGATATTCGTTCATACTCGTTAGCTGGATCTATAGCTTTTTTATACGTAAGATTGCGTTGTACGCGATGTGAGAGGACGGCCATAACGAAAAGGAAGCGCCTAGAGTCGCGTCGCGCCATTACGATTACTATTCACTATTTAGTAAGCCAATCGTGCAAGCCATAAAACGGACACGAATGACACACGATCTATAACTAATGATGTAGCGATGTAGTGTATGACCTAGTCATTACCAAAGTAACTCTCTCGGTAGAATGGGAAAGAAGAATTGTGTTTTCCTCAATCGCGTCTCGCGATCCGATTACGGCGGCCTTAATAATACAGGGTGGGAGGAAAGATACTCCTACGTCAAAAGTGCCTTTTTTCGCGGATCGCCTCGCGCGCGATCCACGAAACATTGTTTCTTCTTTTCTTCTTTTTTTTTGTTAGTTTAATTTTATCCTTAAGCTATCCACATCGAAACACAACTCCCAGGCTCCTATTCTGAATTGGTCTAGGCTCCTCGACAAAAGAGAGAGACTGAACCGCGGACGGGACACTGTGACGTTGCGCTTTCCTTTGCAATCCTCGCAATACGCGTTCCCATATTCGCGTATCTCTTCCTTTTTTTTTTAATCATCGTACAGAGACGATACTTCTTTTCGCATAGCTTTATAATGTAATGTAATAATCTTTTCTATAAATCCGCGCGTAGATTGTATATATATATATATGTAGGTCCGTAATATATCTACAATAATTGGTGACGAGATCGAGATAGTCTCTTCGCGCGTAAAAAAACGAAAAAAAAAAACGAAACGACAAACGAAAAACGCCAAAGTATAAAACTTATAATGTAGCTATACATATACAGGGTGTCCCGAAATTCGCGAATCAAAATACCATAGCAAGAAAGTTCTCGAAAAAATAAATTAAAAAATTATTTGCCATTTTTCATTTCAAACAGTAGTTTTTGAGATAAAAAGGTTTAACGGATAAAAAGATTAAACGGACGCCTGTCCGTGAATCGTGCGTCGATAGTGTTAGTGATCGCGCACTTCACGCGTTCGTTTAATCGTAATCTGTAATTGACCAGTTTTAAATTCTTTTATCTCAAAAACTAATGTTTGGAATGAAAAATGACAAATACTTTTTAAATTTATTTTTTCGAGAACTTTCTTGCTATGGTATTTTGATTCGCGAATTTCGGGACACCCTGTATATATGTATATATATAGCGTATATTATATGAAATGTCTCTTAATATAATTTACCGTATTTATTTGTGTGTTATGTTGTAGTCGTCTAACATGTACGCGTGCGCGCTTATATAATTCACAGTCCGATTTTTTCCCCTTTCGATATGTAACACGGCGCAGTTAAGCTGAACTTTCTTTTCTGAAAATCTTGTAACATACAGATATGGATGGATATTGTGATGTAGCGAAGCTATAGGATAAGGCTTTCTAAGAATAAGCGTGCGAGGTGGGGTAACGTTTCCCGCGAAGTGGCACAAGGTTTGGAATCGCCGAAAGAGGTTTTTGATAAAAGTAGCGAAATTAACGTTTTTATCCTATCAGAGTGACGTTGATACGAAACAGAATCGCGCTGTTGAATGATAATAATAACGTTGCGTTCGATGACTTAAAATATATAGTGTGTCTGTATTCGAATGTATCTTCTGATCCAGCCAAGCTGAACTATCGATCTGCTTCGTTTTTCGACTTCGTTCCCGATGTGCTTCCTACTTCCTGTCCCTCCCGCGCGAGGAGAGACAGGCGAAGCGAGGTGGACGGGACACATCAGTGTATCTTCCACACATGCAAGAGAATACCAAATGCGACATCACCAAAGAAAGAAAAAGTGTCCTACTACGGGCTGCGTAGCTATATAATCTATGTGTCCACGTGTGTAAAAACGAATATATATATACATATATCGTTCCTATATTTCCATGCGCGAGCTGAAGCGAGATTTCTGACTCGAAAGAGCGCGACTTTTGTGAGAAACGATACCTCCTTCTCGAATCTACGGCGATGCTCGAGCAGTATCTCGTCGCTGGATCCTCTTCTCTTTGCTCTCTATTTTTGATACGGCCGTTTGCTCCGCGACAAGCTGTGCTATTTCATCGTGAAATTATGCGAGACTTCGCGCCTTATTTAACGAAGTCTGTGGTTTCGATAGCTTTACTTATTACTGCGCTGGTACCAGTAGAATCCGTAGAACTTCCTGTGGCCTTACGAAAATCGACTCCGTCGTTCGAAGATTTGCGAGAAAGGAAGTGCGTCCGTAGATCGACGCGGATATCGCGCTTTCAAATGTTTTGTACTCGAAAGAATGCTGGCAATTTTACTCGATGTAAAAAAAAAGGTTTGAATTACAGCCCCTTTTTTGTAAAACTACGCTGTTGTCCATTTTGCAACAGGAAAAATTGATACCTAAATTTAGATACTGAATTCTGTGCATTTCCAACAATAAAACCTATCAATGTGCTTCTATATATGTTTGTGTAAAAACTGCGTTTATAGTCATTTAAAGATAATTTAAGTCGCAAGAGATATCATCATCTTATAAGTGAGTCAAAAAGAAGATTATAGATATTTAAAAAAAGAAAAAATCGAACGATGTTTCGCCTTAATTTAACATCTCCTTCTCTGGCTGGATTAAAATTATCTCGATATACCAACGTTTTCGTATTACTCACAATAATGAAATATATATTGTGTATATATATATATTTTTTTTTTTGCTTAGGTGTATTAAGTTCTTGAAGTTCTTCTTCAGCATCATCTCTTCATCACTCTTCTTCACCGGTTTTTTTTGTGCTTGTGCGATCTGTGCCTAGTATCGTCCTCTTCTTCTGTGAGCCTTTTTCTCTCACTACCACGATGCCGACGCTCCCTATCACCGTATTCGTCCCTTTTACTCCTTCTTTCCAATCTCTCTTCGCTGTGATCTTTTCTCCGATCGTTGCTCTCGTCCCTCTTATTTCTCCTTTCCGACCTGTCTTCGCTGTGACCTCTCCTCTGATCCTCGTCCCTATCTCGTCGTTCCTCTCTCCTCCTTCTATCCCTTCGTTCATTCTCATATCTATCGTGCGATCTGTCTTCCTTTCTCCTATCTTTATCTTCTTTCCTGCGCTCGTGCTTTCTATGATCCTTGTATGAGCTCTTCTTCCTTCTTCCGTCTTCTCTATCTTTACCATTGTCATGATTCTTCTCGCGCGATATCTCGGATTTTTTCGAAGAGGAGTAGTTCTCGTCGTGTTTCTTCGTCTTGTCATCCTCGTCGAAGTATCGAATACCCTTACCCTTGCCTCGCCAGCGCATCTTGGCAACCGATTGCGAGAAATCCACGTGTATCCTTCGATCGTCGATCAGGACATTATCCATTTTGAAATACGCGTCTTCGCAGCTCTTGCGATCACCGAACTCGATGAACGCGTACTGCAAGGAGTCTCCCGTTTGATGATCTCTTATAACTTCGCAACTATGTATGAAAAGGTTAACAAATTATAATAATTAATTAACAACATAAAAGATACAACGATTTGTAACAGACAATTATGAAGATGAGACGCATACCCGACAATCTTCCCAAAACGACTGAAGATAATCTCGAGATCGTCATCAGTCGTGACCGGATTTAATTTACACACAAACAGGACGTTCTCGGGCGGGGCAATATCCGCATCCGGTATATCGCCCACAATTTCCAATATCGTGGCCCTCGCTTTCGCTTCCTTGTTCTTCTGAATTTCCGTCAGTTCTTCCACCGTCATACCGCCCGTATCGTCGATCGCCTCGTCCGCTCCGATTCTATCGCTCTATAGATATAAATGAGACAAACATACAGAAATTATATACATAATAACTACATGCTATATTATATAACTATAATAGAACTATATAACTATAATTTCTATTATAATAGAATTTAATTATAATTATAATTTAAAAATGTGTTTTAGTCATATTTCTATTATATAGTTCTGTGTGTGTGTACAAAGTTGTATAACTATAATAGAAATGACAAAAACACATTTTAAAAAATAATAAATATGTCGAAACTGATTCAGAATAAATCAAATTATATATAAACTCAAAATATAAAGATTATTTGTTTGCAAACTAAATTATGTAAAATAAGTGTAAAGATATACATAAAGCAGACATTATTAATGAGAATCAACAAGAATGCGATTAAAACTTGTCATTTCCAACATGTGATATATACCATTAGAGCTTCTTTTGTCGGCTCAGGGCTTCTATCGGGAACCACGAATCCCACAGGATCGTCGAACGGATCCTCCAAGATGACAGTGTGAGATATTCTTATGTCCTGATAAGGCCTTTGATCCCCGTCACAGATGGCTTCGTTGAACTTGAGAATAATCTCCAATCCCTCCGTGATCTCTCCAAACACGCAATGCTCATTGTCCAGGGATTGGAGCTCTGATCCCAGCGTGATGAAGAATTGAGAACCCAACATGTTGTTGCCGCAATTCACCATAGATAACAAACCTATCCTGTTATGCTTGATCTTCGGCATATGCTCGGCTTCATAATAACGAGCCTCCTTGCCCAGCACAATTCCGTACACGCTCTCCCCGCCTTTCCCGGTACCGGTAGGATCTCCGGTTTGCGCGATGAAGTTGGTCTGCACCGAGTGAAAAAGGTTCCAGTTGTAGTACTTGAGCTTGCACAATTTTAGGAAGTTCCGTGTAGCTGTAAAGAAACAAAGCAAGTATGTAATATATATATGTATATATTTTTTATTTTTATATATATGTAAAAAATATATTTTTTCTGTATCTTAATATATATTTTCTATATCTTAATGTATATTTTCTATTTTTTCCGTTTATACATATACAAATATATATATATATATATATATATATGTATGATATGTGTGTGTGTGGTGTGTACTTGATTTATATTTAATGTTAAAAATATTCTGTCTAATTTATAAATTAATAGTAAATATGTGGAAAATAGACTTTTTCTCTATCATATGATGAAATAAAGTACACTTACTTTGAGGACGCTCCTCGATATAAAGATCTACCGTGAAATCTCCTATAGTGGTCTCTATCACCACCGCCATGTTTTTCAAATTTCTTTCAATCAATAATGTTATATATATGAATCTTTTATTGTAAAAAAACTATTCGTTATTTTAAAACAAAATTGTCGAACTCTGCCAAATCCGGCTAGGTTATGTATGTACAATCCGATTAGGTTAAGTTAAATAGTTCGTAAAAAGTATGTAGAGGTCGCTATTCTAGAGTCAACCCTAAAGGTCAACCCATGGATTCCATGAGTCAACCATAGACATATAAAATATATAGATCGAATATTAGCATTTGTTCGGTTTGTTCTTTTTAGCTCAATTTCTTGCACTTTTTGTTTTTCTCCTCTTTCTCTCCAACTTTTAAATATATGTATCTATCTCATTTTATTTCGTTCCAGTTCAGCTAAAAAGAACAAACCTATTGATTAATATTCGTGAAAACTATTTATATTTTTTCAAAAACACGCGTCAATCGGTCTTCGTCGTTGCTGTTTTATATCGGTTAGCATTTCATGATCCAAACTATGTTTTTTTCGTCTCTCCGCGAGAATCCCTCGTCAAAGCGCGTCGCAAGGATATCAAGATCAAGGAATTTTTAAGAAACGAGGTTAGCTGTTGAAATTCTCTCTCCTATATCATTGTGAATCCGAGAATTTAAATTTCGAGTCACGTAAATTCTCGCAACACTTATTTAGATCCCGTATTCATGATTTTGCATTTTGACGCTGTTTTGTTGTGCAAAAAATTACAATTATGATTATTGCATTATACAGGGTAATTCATTTTAATTTTAACAGGCAAATATTTGGAAATCACGGGGTTTTAGAAAAAAATTTACGAGGCAAGTTATAGGGTTTCGAGGGGGACATAATATATTGTGATCTAGAATTGCTCTTAGATGACGTTTTTTAAGATCATTTAAAGATCAACCTAGTTTTTTTTTAAACTAGAAATTACCCTATTTTTTTTTTATATAAATCGATTTCTCGCAATATTCAGCATAAAAAGTTATAAGGGTAGGATGGTTAAAAAGTGAATAGTTTACGAGATATTTATTTATACTTTAATTTGACATAATTTTACATAAATTATGAAATATATCTTGTAAAATATTCATTTTACGATAATCTTACTTCAATACTTCTATGCACAAAATAATGAGAGGAATTAATTGGTGTAAAGAAAACACATAGCTGTTTTTAACAAAAAGTATGCAATAATCCCTGTGATTTTCAAATATTTGCCTGTTAAGATTTAAATCGTTCTGTATAAAATCGTATTGTGTTGTTACAAATATTACATATCGTACAAGTTTTTATAAAATTACTCACTAACAATTATTCACGAAATTCGCTGCTCCTCTCGGATTTTATAAATTTTTCAATCGCCGAGGGCGAGAATTAGATGATCATTGAAACCGGCAGAGTGTGCTTATATCGATGAGATTTCACAAATTTTATCTTTACGACAGTAGAAGTCGTAGAGATCAAATTCGCAGAAGCAAATAAGTCGAGTCGTGGTCGTTATCGCAAAAAAAGTTCTTATCAGTCTGTTACGTGTATAAGTACGTCGCACCTCGTGAATTATATTCTAATTTCTCTTTCTCTCTCACTCTCTCTTTTTCAACATTATCTGCGTTTTCGGAATAAAAATGTTACCGGCAACAAAATCCGAGATAGATATGAGAAAGGTAGAAGCTCCGAAGAGCATCATCGTGGATTGCGACGCCGGTTTAGACGACGCTTTAGCTTTGATCGTTCTCTTGGCCGGTCACGTCGATTTTAAAATCGAAATTAAAGCCGTGACCTGCGTTAACGGTAACACGAACGTAGACAATGTGGTGAAAAACGTGTTCAGAACACTGGACGTGTGTGAATGCCAGGAAGTAAGTTAGGCAAATTTATGTAACATACTCGACACGGAACGAGATTAAACGAGAATTATTGTATTGCTTCATTTATCGATGGAAACATTTACCATATATTTTAATCTTTCTTTGCTGTACGTTTTTAAATTATTTGTAATTTTAGAGTGATTAGTCAACAGGTGTGTATAGAATTTCTACAAAAAATAAATTTTACAATATGTTTTCATTAATATTAAAGATATCAAAAGCTTTATGAAGGATGGAGTTTTATGAGGTATGGAGCTTTATGAAGGCTAAAGCTTTATGAAACATGGAGCTTTATGAAAAATGAAGCTTTATGAAGGATGAAGCATAAAGCTTTATGAAGGATGAAGCTTTATGAAGTATGGAGCTTTATGAGGGATTGAAAACACTACATTTAAGATTATTTTTATACATAGATACCAGTTTATCGAGGTGCATGTTCGCCTTTATTGAGTACTCCAAATGCAAAGGAGACAGCATCCGAGGGATATCATGGAACCGATGGATTTGGAGATGTGTACACTGATCAGCCAGATACAAGTAGACTGCAAAAAGAACACGCCGTGTGCGCCTTGCACAGAATTACATCGGAGGATCCTGGTAATGTGTCTCACAATTACACGATACGCAATATTAATTCAGTTTTATTTATCAACACTCTATGTTTTGATCAAGGTAACGTTTCCGTGGTCTGTTTGGGTCCCTTGACGAATATAGCGATGGCTATGAAAATGTATCCGGAATTTATAAATAATGTGAAGGAGTTCTTTGTGATGGGTGGAAATTCAACCGGTAACTTTAATAATTATTCGCATCATTGAGTCTAATGAAACAGACATTTTTCTAAATTTCTTGTTTCAAACATGTTCCAAGGGCAGGGTAACATAACTTCGCAGGCGGAATTTAATTTTTACGCAGATCCGGAGAGTGCGCACATTGTACTCAACAGAAACGCCAAGCAGTTATGGTTGTTGCCATGGGAGGCCTGTTTAAAATCCCAAATCACACATGTACGTACAACTTTATTCGTTAGCTTTCGAAAAATTACTCTGTTAGACAACTGTTATATTGTGTTATTATAATTATATTTAATTATAATAATGTGGGATCAAGGTAGACAAGGTTCTAGTTCTCCTCTCCACTGTCTCTCACCTTGCACTTGTTTTCCCCTCCCCCTCTCTCTCCCTCTCTCTCCCTCCCCATCTCCCCCCTCTCCCTTTCCCTCTCCTCCCTCCCTCCCCCTCTTTCCTCCCTCTCCCCCTCCCCTCCCCTTTCTCCCCTCCCCCCTCCCTCCCTCCCTCTCCCTACCTCTCTCTCACCCTCTCTCTCTCTTATTCTCAGTATCCATCTTGCTCACTCAGTATCCACGACACTACAATAATATAATTAATTTTGATTAATTATTATTAGCGATATTGTAACATTAATTATGTCATTAACGATTATTATTAGATTCTATTAATACGGAACAATAATAATTACTTAAAATAATCTTAAATTAAAATAATTTTTTAGGACTGGCGAAGGGACGTACTGGGCAAGCTGAATATACCCTGTGTGCTCATGTTGAACAAAATCGAGAATGGCAGACATGCTCGAGCGAAGAAGCATTTTGTCCGTTATGTAGCGTGCGACGCTTTCTTAGCCGGAATCGTCATGAGACCTGAGATGGCCAAGGAAGTCGTTTCATGGCACGCGGACGTTGAATTAAGCGGCAACAGAACCCGGGGCCAAGTTGTCCTCGATCATATGCTATTAAATAAACCAAATGTGAATCTGATAAATGATTTTGATTCAGAAATGTTTAAGGAGATGTTAGTGAGCGCAGTGTGTACACAATGCGGGGTGATTATTATTTTCTGCGTCCAAAAATATCGAATCGGCAACTATAAAGACGAATATTACGCGGTTTAATTTTTTGACTTATAGTTAGATTTATATCAAAATGATTTTTCTACATAATATCTGTAATATTGTATTTCTATGTTTAAATTTCACCTTTTTTGTGAATTCGCAGAGATGAAATGTGAAGGGACATAATAGGGTGATTACGAAAAGACGGAATAAATCAGAATAAACTAGAATTGGTTGGCAAGAGACTAGAGAATTTATTTTCAAGATCACATTATCGAAGAAATAATGGATTTAATGGCTTTCGTGCCCTATTCTATGACAGCGCCAACTGTCCAGGTACGCAATCATCACTCAAGATACATCAAGAAGACAAAATTACTTTCTGATTTTATACAATGATATTTAATTGTATGGGTATATAATTTGGCAGAAAATTTTTATTAAATATAAAATATGTATATGTATTTTTATTTTACTATATATATATATGTATATATATGTATATATTGTAAAATATTTTAAAAAGTGTAAAAATATTTTTTTAAAACACAATTATACATCGCGTGTCATTTAAAAATTTATTATATAATAATAAAGATATAATAATTACCACAGATTTGTTTATATTTTTGTTTGCGAGAATTGAAGTGAATAATTTAACATAATACAAAGTAATTCCTCCCAATATTGCAATAGTTCGCAACTGTATGAAACGACAAACTTAAACAAAAAGTAATATCTCTCAATAATCTTTATTTCGAAAGCTGTTGTTTCCATAATAACGTAGACAGCTTAGAATAAAGTTAATAATAGCTAATAATACAGTTAATAATAGTATATAAGCGAACGATAATAATAACTACAGCATGAGCCCCGCGTGGAACATGTTTGCAAAGTATTGCCGAAGGAGGATCCATTGATGAGAATGATCCCCGGGAGTTCAGCTTGGTCCAGGATACGCCGTTGGTTCCTCGGAATGCGGATAATGTCACGATGGCATCCGTACACGCGATGGTGTCTGAAGAGCACCCGAGCGATTGATTTTGAGATCAACCGCCACCTCAAGTCCCATCCCTACATGATCCATCCCTTCAGTTCTTTCAGGTCAGTCGCGAGCTTTCGTTTCTCGGCAAGAGAGATTACGAAAACTCAATCAAGCAATTGAATTATAAGAGTCTATTCTTTCATGCCTCGAAGTAGAATTCAACTGACATTGAACAGAGTTTCTTATACATAGAATATTTTGGGAGTCTGCCATGACGCTGTTTATCATAGCTGCTCTGCTAGTCACACCCGCCTTTCTCATGTTCTATTTTGACGAGTACGCGAAATGGTACTTGTTCAACCACGCGATCGACGTCGTGCTCATGTGCGACATTGTGATGTGGTTCTTCACCGGTGACTACGATTCTCGTACGCAACAGGTGACTCTGGATCCGAAGGTCGTAGCGAGGTACGCGAGAACGACGTACTAGTCTCGAGTCTACAATAGAGAAATTTGTTTTCTCAAATCACGTCTTGAATCGATATTTTAAAAAATGGAGATTATACGGGTTTTATAATAAAGATTATGTATTGTAAAATTTTCCATATGTAAATGTCCTATATGTAATACTTTTAGTATTTGTTTTTCTTTTTTCAAATAGGTTAGTCTACTTTCAGGAAAAATCCGGAATTCTCAGAGATTTCTTTTTTACCTAGAAAAATCAGAGAGTTCTCATGGAATTTTATTGGGACTCAGGAAAATTTTAAAAAAATCTTTTTTAAAATTTATTTTTAAAAAATGCATCTAAAAATTCTCTAATTTTGCCTGGAATTTTGAATAAAAATACCTGAAAGATCAGAGAATTTTCCGACAATTTTTTACAAGATCTGATTGTGAATAGATACTTTACAAAAATACGAATTTAAAAATTTGAAAAAATGAGTAATTTTTCAATTTTTTTTTTAATTAAAAAAATACACCTAAAAATTCTCTAATTTGCCTGGAATTTTGAACAAAAATATCTGAAAGATTAGGGAATTTCCCGGCAATTTTTTTACAAGATCTGATTGTGAGTAGATACCCACTCGGCATGTAATATTTCTGAAACATTGCTGCAATATTCCATTTGAAATATTACACCTTTCAGCAATATTACAGAAATATTTCACGACCGTTTCTGCAACATTTCTGCAATGTTTCAATGTCCGCAATCATTTCAAATGCAACCTTGCTGAAAGATTTCAGCAATATTTCAGTAATATTACTGCAATATAATAGACATATTTTGAAATAAATATATCTCAGTAATATGTCTAATACATTAACATTGATTATATTTTAATAGAAGTCGTTTACCAGAGAATTACATTATCATAAAAATGCGTGTAAAAGTATATCTTTAATCTCTTAATATTAGCCGCTCTTTGCAAGCTTTATATAATTCTCATGAATAAAACTTAAATACGAGATAGATAGCACATCGCACGTCGCATAGCGGTAAACGAACGAACTAGCGACTGAATACTATTTTTTTGTAATGTTTCTGAAATATTTCAGATGCAAAGTTACAATTGAAATGTTAATGAAATATTTCTGTACCATTTCCGAACATTACAATATTTCAGCAATATTACATGCCGAGTGGGTACTTTACAAAAATACGAATTTAAAGATTTGAAAAAATTAGTAATTTCCCAATTTTTTTTAACACTATGCGACGATTATTGTAGCAAGTATCTGCGAGGTTTCTTCATCGTGGACGTGTTATCCGTACTACCGTTGGAGTTCCTCATCGTGTTCACCGACTCACTATGGTACCTGGTCTCGTTGGATTTGCTGAAAATACTGTGGATGCGAACCGTCATCGTTTACTCACGCAAACTTTATTACGTCAGAATGATATCTCTTTTTTCATGATTCGGCGAAATCGATTCTTCTCACTCAGATAATTAAAAAATTCCAGGTATACCGAATTAATTTTCACCTGTACACAATAGCGGAGATCGGCATCATCGTCGTCGTATGCGTGCACTGGGCCGCCTGTATGGAGTATTATATACCGTTGGTGATTGCCAAGATAACTGAGCAGAACGACCCGTTAAGTAATCGATAGAATCTTTCTACATCATACTCCTTAGACGAAAAATTTCAACTCGCTAAATCGCTTCTCTCTTTTTTTTCTGCCAATAAAAATACAACGAGCGACGCCGAAAGTATAACGAGAAAGAAAAAAATTACAGATCGTGGATTCGATCGCCTTATATGGAGAAGAGGAAAACGAGAATCGAGATCTACCTGACATGCGTTAATCGAGCTATCATCGCCCTAATTGGATCCACGCATTACTTGGACGTCAGCGCAACGGAAGATATTATATATAATCTACTCTTGTCTGTGTTCGGGTTTCTCGGATTCGTGTATCTGTTGGGTACGTTGACAATAAGAAATTAATTAATTAAAAAGGTTAATTTTGCCAAAATCAATTATTGAATTAAAAATTCTACAATAAAAATTATTTTATTTTAAAATTATTTTATTTTAATTAAATTATTTTATTCTAATTAATTAAGAAAAGAAATTAAAGAGAGACATACACACACACACACACATTAGGACGCGTAAGCAGGGCTTATAATATCCACTTACTTTTCTATATACTTTTGATTAAGTTTCTTTAATCTATGAATTAAGATATCTTTCTGCGTAGCAGAAAATCGTTAAATTGCTCGAAATGATTTTTATTTGAACTTGTCCGAATTATTCCTAAGATGCTAATCGATATAATTCTCTTTTATTCGAATCGCGTAGCGCGAGTCTTGCAATTGACGACGACGTTTCACTCGACCAGAAAGAGGCACTTGAAATTAATTCAGCAGCTGCAACAGTACATGAAGTACAAGGAGTTGCCGTATTCCTTGCAGCGACGATTGCTGACCTACTACAATTACCGCAATAAAAAGGAATTCGAGAGGGATAAGATAATCATCAATCATGTGTCGCCTCACTTGCGAGAGGTACAGCTTTGAAGAGAGTGTCCCCGGAATTACTTTATACATATTTAGAAGCGCGAAATAGTACAGTCTCATCCAAACTTACATTCCTTTCAACATAATTCCACTGCAAATCTCTAAAGGCACTGAAAAAAATTATTGCGAGGACCTTTTCGATTCTGCCGTCGTATCTCAAACGAACAAACAAAGCAATAACCAGGGGCGTAACCTCGCTCTTTCCACAGGGAGGGCTAATTATTAAGAGAAGGGGGCTCTACCCGGCAAGCGTGTGTGCGCTTATTTTTGCAATATAAAAAGTGTGCTTTTCATAGTACATATTATTTTGTCATACCCTAAATTTTTCTAATACAATTTTATGCTTTAAGTTGAATACTCTAAACCAGGTCTAAAGGGGGGCTAGATGTAGCCCAAAGCTGGGTCCCCCCCCCCTAGCTCCCCTAGTTTACGCCACTGGCAATAACATTATGTTGCTAGTCTGAAATTTTCTACATCGTCCTGTAAAGCCATAAGGCCAATGTATTGTAAAAGATTCCGGAAATCAAGCGTCATTCTTATATAAATCCAAATCCCCTCGTTTCTCAGAAGCTTCTTCTGCACAACTATCTACGGCTACTGAGTAATGTGAGGCTGTTTGGACACTTGCCGCAATTAGTAGTGACGCAATTGGTCGGCGCCGTGTGTTCCGAGATCTTCATGCCGAACGACGCATTGGTCAGAGCCGGGACGCGCGGCGAGGCCTTGTACTTCGTCGCTTCCGGCACTGTGGCCGTCTACAATAACGTTGGAAAGGAGGTGAGACAAACACGTGAGATTCAAGTAGGTTCTTATTACCTTTTTTAAAAAAAGTAAAAAAAGGGCGCCAAGTACACGCGCCAATTGTGAAAAACTGTTATGTATTTACAAAATAATGTTATTTTAATCTACAAAATTGTTATCTTTATCTGCACAAAATAGTGTTCTCTAAACCGTTAAAAACTGTTCTACAAATTATTTTAATTGTGTAAAATATATTCTACAAAAATAATGTGATATCAAACAATAGCGCCAACTGAAAATAAAAACTTTCAAAAATATTTTAATCAAAAAAAGTTGTACAAAATAGTTGTTTTAATTTCCTTACAAAAATTAAAAAATTTTAATTAAAAAACTTGGCGCTGCTAAATTTTAAAGTATATATTAAACCAACAAATAAATTTAATTTAGATTTAAATGTAATTTAGAACTATACTTAATTTAATTACATCAATAACTGCAATGTAAATATATTAAAGAATACGTTAATTTAAGCATATTATTTAGTTTAGCAGCGCCAAGTTTTTTTAAAATTTTTTAATTTTTGTAGGAAATTAAAACATTTTGTACAACTATTTTGTACAACTTTTGGGGGTTTTTTCTTAATAGAAAATTTCTATATTTAGACTTTGCAACATAATATCTCCGTTCATGATACGTGTTAGTAATAAAATAAACATTTTCGTTATATATAATTCAGACCCAAACTATCGATTAAGCATAGTAAAAACTTAATCCATTCAGCGGTTAAGAACTGATAATCTCAAGTAATCTCTCAACTGGCCAACTCGCGTATAGATACACGGTGCGTCTCGCTGTTGTGCGCGACTTTTTTAGCTGCGCATATACTTGGCGCGAGACACTACCGTGTCTCTTGATTTCTTGAATTCTGGGGACTTCACGCGTGCAGATCTATCACTTGGAGGACGGCGCGTACTTTGGCGAGCTGGCCCTAGTGATGGAGGACGAGCACTGGATCGCTAGCGTCATCGCTGTCGAGAACTGCGAGGTCTATATCCTGTCGCGCGCCGACTTTCAACATGCCTTGGCGCCCTATCCCGACCTCCTGGCCCATCTGCAGAACGTTGCTCTAGCGCGGCTGGAGCAGATGCCGCTGCTGAAGAAGGTCCACGAGCCGGACGCGCCGTCGTCGCTCGGCGACATTAACATCAGCAGCATAAAGGCCAAGAGAAGGAACGCTGTGGTGAGAGTCGATGGATAAGATAGGTGTGTCGTCCTATATTCGTCATACTTTCTGATTTCTCAGTATTTTTATTTTTCATGTTAGTTATATTTTGCGTAGCGATGGGATTAAGTTCTTACAAGTAGATTCGAATTTGTTTACATGGTTTCGAACTCTCTATAATTACTTCGAAAAAAAACTACTTTCAAGTAGACTCGAATCTGGATGAGATAGGTTCGAACTCTTTATAAGTACTTCGAAAAACAAAAGCAGTACTTTCAGCAAGTACATACATTCCAACCTGGATCAAGTATGTTCGAATTTTTTATGAGTACTTATGAAAAATTTTACGTTGTACGTGTGTGTGTGCGCGCGCGCGCGTGTAGATATGTAACAAGTATTATAAATAAATTTTTTTATCTTAGAGTTCGAGTACTATTTGTAAAAGTTCAATTCTTTACGATAGAAAGTACTTATACGTACTATTTCGAACCTTGCAGGTACTCAATCTAAAATTCGAATATATTCATTGTTCTAGATTCGATTACTTCGCAAGTACAATATATAAAATATTATTCGCTATGAGTATTATTCGAATCCTAGAAAATGAAATTTGATTATTAGATTCGACACGGATTTTTGAGTACATATTGAACTTGATCCCATTCCTAATTTTGCGTTTATAGTTTACTATTAATTACAACAGGACAACGTTTTATTAATGCCAGAAGGTCTGGCTAATGGCAGTTAATTATTTGTTTAACGATCGAAACAATTCAACGGAATTTTCAAACTCTCATTATTATTGTAACAAATCAACAATCAACAATAAACGCACTGATAAGCAACAATTTCTTATGAGAATCGTGAGCTTCTTATTTCCAAAAAAGCCACAATTTCGAAGAATCAACTCGGCAGAGCAAGTCAGAGTTCCCCTCCTTCCGATCAGAAGCGGCGAGTCCTAACGTTTTATTAACACCAGAAAGTCTGGCCAATGGCAGTTAATTATTTGTTTAACAATTGAAACAATTCAACGGAATTATCAAACTCATTGTTATTGTAACAAATCAACAATCAACAATAAACGAACTGATGAGCAACAATTTCTTATGAGAATCGTGAGCTTCTTATCTCCAAAAAAGCCACAACTTCGAAGGATCAACTCGGCAGAGCAAGTCAGAGTTCCCAACCTAACCTTCCGATGAGAAGCGGCGAGTCCTTCGTTTCTGCGGATTCCTGTACGACTGCTGATACACGGACATGAGCCGCCAATGCTCCGGGTAATCGGCGTCCCGGCAGCCGCTCACCACGCTGAACGGCGGCGCCAGAGTATCGATGCAGAAGGCGCGTCTGGCGAACGGGGTCCTTGGCCGCGGCACTGTCGTCCTTATCGGCGGTAATCCGTTCCTGCGCGTCCCGTCGTCGCCCGTCGTGGTCCGGCACCTTTGTTCGAGACCGAGCGCGACACCCACCGCGGATCTGATCAGTCTCGGATCCTCCCGGCTCCTTCTTCTCCGCTCGGCTTCCGCTTCCGGCGCGCCACCTTGGCACGCGGCGCACTTACGCTCGGTGATGCGCGGTACGGAATTCGACCTCGCCGACTTCCCGCTTCGAGGAGGTTTATCACGGGGTTCTGCAACCAAGTCTATTGTTATTATGTCATTTCATGTATTATACTATTTTTAATATATAATTATTTATATTATATATATGATAAAAATAAAATATATTACTAATTACAATTAAAATATATAATTGAATTAATAGTTTTAAAAAATTCTGTATGAAATTGGAATTAGATAAAATGATAGAAACAGTGCGAAATACATAATCCTTCAAAGCAATGTTCGATCAATCACATATCACTGCTTCAATCGTTTTGTATATACTATGCCTTTAATTCTTTACCATTGCAAGAGCAATCGCAGCAGCAACGATTCTTCGGATTCTTCTGCTGCGTCTCCTCCTGCTGTCTCGCGCAACCGCAACGCTCGCTCTTTCCTTTGCCGCGCACTAGGAGCTCGCGGTTCTTCGGGGCCGGCGTATGCTGGATCAGGGCGAAGATCGCCGGCGCTGTGCCGCCCTCGGAGCCGTCGATGTGAGTCGGTCTGCGCGGCTCGTACACCGGGTCCATCGGTGTTTCCCAACAAATCGCCAGATCCATCCGGGTCTTCGGCTTCTTGCAGCCGAGCGCGGGCCCGAACAGATCCTCTGCCTCCAACGTCGCAGCAGCAACGTCATCTCGATCCTGACACTCGGCGTCTCGTTCGCAGCCGGCCGAACAAGGGCGATATCCTTTCACAAAGATGGAATCGTCCACCCGGTCCGGGAGTGGCTGATGCTGCAGGTTCTCCGCGTGCAATCTCTTCGCCAGAGCGAATTTGTCGGCGCAAGAGGCGATTTCTAGAACGAAAGCAGGTTCTTTAGTATATTATATTACTACTCTGGAATATATTATAGTATATAATATTATATATATGTAGTAAATATATTTACTATATTCAGTATATTTACTATATATAGTAAATATATTCACTATATTTAGTATATTTACTATATATAGTATATTACTATATATAGTAAATATATTTACTATAGTACTATAGTATATATTTATTATAGCACTATAGAATACTACATTATACTATAAATATATATTTACTACAGTATTATAGAGTACTATACAGGGTGTTCAGCGTAACGGTCCGCACGATTTTTGAGACGTTTTCGAGAGTTTAAAAAAAGTATATATAGTGATAATTAATCTGTTTCACGCAAGCTATCACATGCAATAAAAAAATTTGTAAAAAAATTTTTTTTCATAAAAAATCAATGTTACCTTGAATTTTTTAAATGGCACCATGCAATTTTTTTCAAAATATTGTAAGGGGCTTCAAGATGAATTTAACGCATTATAATAAGTGTCACTTTAATTGATAGTTGCAATGTAAAGCTCTGATACTTAAGTATAAAAAGGAAGAACGGGCTAATTGAGAGCCAGGCGCGGTAATCGGTGCGCAATAGTAAAGTTTGTAATTGATATATTTATTGAAAAAATTTTGAACGTTTCGGTCCTATGATTTGGACCATCCTCAGCATGTTATAGTTAAAGCATGCAGTTGTCAAGGGCGCACAGTATAGCTCGTCTGACTTATTTTAAAAACGAATTTTTGTCTGTTCCGGTTCCAGCCGTGAAGGACGCATTCAGGTGGGTTGAAGATGTTAACAACCATTGTGATAGTGATTACTTAGTCGAACAAAGTACCGCGAGCCACGAGAATCAAGTCGCAATTTTTATTGATATTTATCATTGTAGTTTATCATTGTATTTTTTTTTATTGATATTTATATATACAATGGTATTTATCATTGTAGTTTCGATGTGATGTTAAGTTTTCTTTGTAAAAATATGGTCCAATTAAATAACGATCTAGTATGCCGCACCAGACATTAATTTCCGTACCTAAAAAAAATAAAGAAAAGATAAAAGAGGAAAAGAAATGATAAACTACAATGATAAATATCAATAAATATCAATAAAAGTAACACTTCTTATAGTGCGTTGAATTCGTTTTGAAATTCCCTACAATATTATAAAAAAAAATTGCATGGTGCTATTTAAAAAATTCAAGATGACATTAATTTTTTTATGAAAAAAATTTTTTGTTCCAAATTTTTTTATTGCGTGTGATAGCTTGCGTGAAACAGATCAATTTTCACTATATAAACTTTTTTTTAAACTATCGGAAATGTTTCAAAAATCGTGCAGATCGGTACTCTATAATACTATACAGGGTGTTCAGCGTAACGGTCTGCACGATTTTTGAGACATTTCCGATAGTTTAAAAAAAGTTTATATAGTGAAAATTGATCTGTTTCATGCAAGCTATCACATGCAATAAAAAAATTTAGATAATATAGAGTAGTAATATATTAGTATATAACACTCTATAGTACTATAGTAAATATAATATATAATATATTATTATTATTATAAATTAATTAATATATAGTATATTACTACTCTGAAATATTTTATGGTATATAATATCACTAATCTCTGAAATTGCGAGTTGGTGTACTTGATTAGTATAATTTTGAGTATTGCTGGGATACTTTTTAATGAAAAAAAGGAATTATTTTAACCTCACCATGCTGTTTCTCTTCTTCAAAGATGCTCTGAAACCTGAGACATCCAGGCGCGTGTTTTTTTGGACTGGAAGGTTTTTTCGACTTTTCCGAGATGCTTTCGGATCGACAAGTCTTGCGAAGATCGTCTTCGCTCCGCCGAACAATCGATTTACCGTGGCAACGAGAGCAACGCTCGCGCGATTCCATATTCTTGTTGATCGATTCCTATCTCTACCGTTCGCTCGTTACCCGGGGATTACATAACGAATGCGTGATTCAACGAGCGGCCGACAGGGACGAGGCGCATCGTTCTTGAAGTACGTTTTTCCAACGAGAAAAGCTCGACTGCTGCCGTTTGTCCTCCATTTCTGGAAAATGGACCCGAGGACCATCCTAGGAATTCCAGGAACCTCAGAACCTCACTCCCACTCTCGACGCCGGTCTCCCTGGCGACATGATAATTCGATAACAAGCTGGCTTACATTACATAAGAATCGAAAGAATACTGTAAAATTCAAGATCAAGAAAATCGATCGAAATTTGCATTTTCCGCTGTAAAGCCCGCGGCACATGATGCTATTTTATCTGCTGGATTGCTAGCTGGATTTGCGTGCTTGTTACCGTATGGACAGCATTGCTGGCAGTACTGCTGACCGTGTTGCTGGCTTGGCTTCAGACGATGCGGGGTTTCGTACTGGCTCGTACTGGCTCGTACTGGCTTTCGTACTGGCATCCGGTAAATTAATATGGAGCAAGTCATTACTACTGCAGTATGTCAAAAAAATGCAATTGCATTATTTCTAATTATTGATAAATTACGACGGAACCAACATCACCGACGTGAAATTATTTTTGAAATTTTATTTTCTTTCTTTTACAATAAAATTCTGATGATACTGAAAATTATAAACTTTACATAAACTTAAATAACTTAACTTAAAAATATTAATAACATTGTAAACTTTGTAAATAAACAATATAAAATAAAAAATAAAGATATCTATTATAGACTTGAAATTGTGAACTTTGATAAATCATTGATAAACATATTCTTGATTGGCTTTCGCAATGAGCCAGCACAGAATCATGCGAGAAAAATAGCACCTGTTCTATCACGGAAATCCAGCAGATCAGTCAGCAACGTGACCAGCAGAGATACAATTTCCAGCCTAGTAGACAGCAAGATTGCAAGCACAGGCGCACGCAAGCAATCCAGCAGATAAAATAGCACCGTGTGCCGCGGGCTTAAGATTAATATCTTGAAGTTCTCATCGAAATATTATAATTTCAACGATTATAATGTTTCGTATTTTTCAGAAGTACAATGAGTTTGGGAACTTTTCGACGCCAGCGACTTAAAGAAACGTCGGAGACCATTGCATTCAACTCTGTCTATAAGAAAAAGTATGTAATTTGCAACTAGCAGCTGCATATTTTTTCTTAAAAACGCCTATGTGTTTTCTTCCCTTACGGAAAAAACACTCAGAATAACACTCAATTTGAATGTTATTTCGAACACTCAACTTGAGAGCGACACTCAACTTGAGTGTAACCCTCAACTTGAGTGTAATTCTCAACTTGAGTGTAATTCTCAACTTGAGTGTTGATTTGAGTGTTACTCTCAACTTGAGAGTTAACTTCAGTGTTATTTTCAACTTGAGAGTTAATTTTAGTGTTACTCTTAAGTTAAGGGTAACATTCAAATTAATTCTCAAGTTGAGAATAACACTAAAGTTAACACTCAAGTTGTACTTTAATCTGAAGCGGCGGTTGTTACATTAAAGTTTAGGGTAACAATAATAAGCTCGATACGCAGTTCAATTAATGAGTTATACAGCATTTGACAGACTACGCTCTGAAATAAAATGTTAGTTTAAAGTATTTTTTAATGGTCACTGTTTGATAAAGTACCGGGAAAAGTTCTAATTAGAGTTTTTGGCAGGAAGAGAGATTACAGAATTAAATGACATCAATCCAAGCGATAAGAGATTTAGGTAAGAGAAAGACCGTTGATAACCGAACCGATGACCCGCACTGGTATTTGTCCTTGATAATAATCCTGTCTGTGTATAATCACCAAATGAGAAGTGTCCGATACAGATTATTGATAATTAACGATAATGAGTTCCGCTGAGACCGCGCCGATGACCGTATGTACAATTGATCCGAACAAAGAACCGTTAATTAATCCGAGACGTAGACACGTGCGAACTGCGACACTTGTTGCGAGAGACGGGTACTCACGGAATGATCGAGAATCTCAGGAAGGGCCGATATTGATGTAGGAGCGCGAAGAGGACCATGTGAGCGCGATTATTATTGGCTGATAGAGATTCGCGGTGAGGCTAGTGACATCGAAGACAGGCGCCGGGATTGGGTCAAGGCCGCGAAGAATAAGGAAGAAGGATGCGTGAGAGAGAAAATGACTGAGAATGAGTGAGTGAGTGAGAAGTCGTTTAGAGGGTTGATTTGAAAGGACGAGATTTTTCCAACAGTCACAATGAATAACACACTATCGGTAAACATTTTTGTTAACAATTGTTCGTTGTCACCATTAAGTGCATGAAAATAATAAAATGCATATACACTAGAAGCGTACATTAAATGAGAATGAAATGAAATTGAATGTTTTTATAAGAATAATCAGAGATTTATTATCCAAGTGTTGAGAGTAAACTTTTAAATGTTCAGTGTTTACACTCAAACTTGAGTGTGAACACTCGATCATTGGATATACATACTCAATCTTTTAATGTATACACTCAATTTTGACTATAAACACTCAATCTTGGGGTGTACACCCTCAACGTTTGAGTGTAAACACTCAAAATTTGAGTGTATACATCCAATTTTGAGAGTAAACTCCCAAAATTGAGTGTTAACACTTAATTTTGAGTGTAAACGCTTGATATTTGAGTGTTTTTTTCCGAAAGAGTTTACATCAATTGATTTCTCTTATTATTTTATGTATGAAAGTATTGAGATAAGATCATCAAAAATGAATATTTTACGAGATATTTTATAATTGTAAGATTATGTCACATTAAAGTACAAAATATCTCATAAATCATTCACTTTTTGGTCATCCTACCCTTATAACTTTTTATGCCGAATATTGCGAGGATCGATTCATATAAAAAAAATTAGAGTTCCATTTTAAAAAAGTAGGTTGACCTTCAAACAACCTTAAAAAATAACCTTAGTTAAAATTCAAGATTATCAACTTATTTCCCCCTCGAAACCTTTTAACTTTTGTATAAAATATTTTCGCATTACAGCCAGGGTTTCAACAATATTCGATTATATTAATTAAAATGGGATACCCTGTATATGTCTGCCTATTACTATTTTATAGTCGGAATTCGCGCGCGTGGACGAATAACAAGTGGCGTTCTCCGAAGCAAAATAATTCCAGATTCAACCAGAGGAAAGTCGCGCGATGACTTTGAGGGATTTGGCTGCGAGTTCATGTCGCTAACAACTCAGGATCTTTTTCTTCTTAATAACGTTCTGGGTCACGTCCCAGTGAAAACAAAATCTAGTCAAAATGATGTCAAAGTGTCATCAAATTGATGAAGGGTATGATGGCAAAAAGAGAGATTAAAATGATAGCAAAAAAATTGCAATTCGACTGCAAAACATCCCATACCTTGATGGTGAACCTGATTGTCATTTTGATGTCTGTTTGATGTCAAAGTAAACAATTACCCTCTACAGGAATAAATGCAAGATTAAAACTAAATTACATTGAATAGAAGCAGAGACAAAATAGACAGAAATATATTACATAAGGTTTTGTATTCGGCTGTACTTCAAACCACTTTGCTCTTAAAGTCATATAAAACCACATAATTATACAGCCTTTAAATAAAAAAATACAATAAATAATCACAAATACTTGATTAATATGCTTCAATATTTCTTTTATATAAGCACTATATTAAATTTCCATTACCATGAGAAGAACACCGGTTAACCTAACTTAACCTTTCCGGGGGGAGCGTACTTATTTGGCAGCCTTACCTATTGTAAGTGATTGGGGGGAGGAGGGGCCCCAATCACTTACAATAGGTAAGGCTGTTAAATAAGTACGCTGTACAAAAAGCAAGGAAATACTATACAGACAATTCATACTTACTAGTCTTCTATTCATGTCGGTCCAATATGTCGATTCGATCTGGAGTTGTTTTCTTATAATACCGGCTATCAATTTGTTGCGCATCACATGAAACTTTACGTTTCGCCGCACTACGTTCTGCTGGATGGACTGCGTCATCAGTGATGCGCTGCCGTACACTGAAATATATACTAACTGAAACGCGCGCTAGGCCTGCTTGTGCGTGACGAGAGAGTGCCAAGGTGTCTCGAGCAGCACTCTGTCCTTGTTTAGTACAGTCTGAACCAAAAGCTAAATTGGTTACTTGCGCGCGCGCCACGGTCTTACATACAGGTCCGGAAACTACCTCTAATTCCAGTGGTGGGGGTAGGTCGCTTATTGAAGCCGTTTCCCGCGGCGGCGAGGGAGCCGGATGCCGGGGAAATATCTGCCTGTTTCTGTCCCACTCACGGACTCTAGCATTCATCGCTCACTCTCGCCACCGCGCGAAACCCGACCGCAACGACTCTAGTGGCTACTAAAAAACTAAAAACGACTTCAATAAGCGATCTACCCCCACCACTGAAGTTTCCAGACCTGTATGTAAGACCGTGGCGCGCGCACCACTGAACAGTGCCTTTGATCGATGTTACTTTTTGCTCGGACTGTATGCCATCCTCTCTACTCTTGGGCTAGACCACACTGTGGGCTAGACAAGGATAAGCGAGGAACTTGGAACTTCTCTCTCATCACACGCTTGCCTACCGTGGTTTTGTATAGCAGCGCGCGTTCCAGTTAGTATACATATATTTCAGTGCTGCCGTAGGAATAAAGTTGCGCATGTGCACTAAGCAAACGCTATGACTCCTCACTAACGTATATACTTCAGTCAAATATGAGATATCGTTAGATCCTTCCGCGGGGTACGGTTCAGCTAGTCCACCTCCTAGTGTGCAAAGACAGCCTTTCATCCCATGCACTGCCGGTGTACCCCGGGCAATGTCGAGAAGATAGCCAAGTGACTAGCAAAAGTATAATGCGTTAACCCGCGTGTCCTTTGTCTGGACTCTATTTTTGCGTGCCAGGATCAAGTCCTCAAGTACTTGATCCAACCCATTCCACCATATTTTAGCAGTTGATGGCCGGCTAGATTTGAACACTTCAGGTTACTACGGGCCAATTAAACCAATAGAAGAAGAAGAAGAAGATCCTTCCGCGAGAAAAGAAATGTGAAGGAAGTTGCAAGGAGAGAAGAAAGCTTCTATATGACAATATACACTTTCCCATACAGCACCGAAGCTTCCAGTACATTTCAGAAACGTTGCAACATTGTAAGTTACAATGTAATATTGCAGAGACGTTTTAGAGACATACAATATAAATATTTCGCTGAAATGTTCCAGTAATGTTGTAGAAATATTATAAAATTCTCAGGATGTACTTGTATTAAAATATTTCTTATAGTATTTGCTATGACATATTATTATCACATTATATTTTTCATCACATATTAAAATTTGATAATAGCGAATTCGATTGGATGTATCAGTATACTGGTGTAAATTATATGAAGCTTATATTATAATAACTTATATATATGTGTTAAAACATAATATAAACGCGCTAAAAGGTTCTTTTAATATTTAATATTAATATTTTAGATTTAATATTAATATTTAATACTTAATATTTAATATTTGATATTTAATATTTAATATTATGTTTTAACACTTATATATATAAGTTATTATGAAACTTATATTCTATAATTTATATCAGTATACTGATACATCCAACCGAATTCGCTATTATCAAATTTTAATATGTGATGAAAAGTATAATGTGATAATAATATATCATAGCAAATAAAATAAAATAACGATGTTAATTAGATAACAAAATTGATTAATAGTTTTCATTCCTATATACTTCAAATTTTAATAGATAAACTCTGAGAATATATGTATATAGACATCCAAAAGAGATGAGAAAAACTCGTTGCAATTGCGTAAATTCACAATCTATTTGCATCCGGATATCCGAGTATTTCGGATGCAAACAAATTGTGAACTTACACAATTCCAACGAGTTTTTTCTTGTCTCTCTTGAATGTCTTTATTATTCTCAAAATTTATCTATTAAATTTGAAGCGTTCTGCATATTTGTAGCAAAAGTGTCAATATTACAAATACATTGCACCGTAACATTAATGTAGTCTTACACATTGTGATATTATAAGGGCGGACATTTCAACGTTGCTGCAAGCTTGCAGTAACATTGCAGGAACATTTCGCAACTTCTATGCAATATTACAATGTTTCAATGTAAAGTCTATATGCAATATGTTTATGCAATCTTTCGGTGCTGTATGGGTTATAATATAACAATATACACTTTGCAATATGACACACTGTGCGTTATTACATCTCATTCAAAATCAGCTGCACGCTGCAATATCTTCAATAATACCAAAATAAACGCGATCGGGAGCTCCAAACGTTCGAAATATATAGAAATTGCAATACACACTGCAAAACGCCGGAGATCCCTTTCGAGAAAATAACTGAGTAAGTCCCAAATTGTCTCATTATAATATAGTCATTTTGATGTTAACATGACATTGATTGAGTTTTTCCTATGTAACACTACAATTATCATCTAAACATCCACTTTCACCTTTTCTTATATAATGTTTCATCGCGCACGTCAATATACAATATGGTGTCAATTTTTCGTCATATTAAACTATTTCCTTGACGCAATGACGACGGTTTTGATGTCATATTGCCATCATTTTGACTAGGCTGTTTTCACTGGGATGGGTGAATTCGCGTGTGTCACGTAAGCGGAATGTCGGAAAACACACGCGTTTCCTTGACGTGTCTCGAAATTACATACTTCCAGATCGGAAGAGGAGATACGAGTGTAAATGCAAAGTATTACGAATATCATTATCACGCTACGCGCAAATTTGCAAAAAAAAAAGAGGAACTGGAACATTCTTATTGCGCCGATCAAAATCAGGGAGCGGAAGGAAGATCGGCGTCAAGCCGATCGCATTTGTATTTATTTATATAGCGACGAATACGCTTTCCTGGATCATTGCCATTTTCCCTCCAGTTTCGCCGAAAGACCTTGATGCGCGGATAGTTTACTCTTAGACTTCGATTAAAACATGTGGCTGGAACAGTCGTAAATCCATGCTCGTTCAACTCCCTTTCTGGTTCCTCTCCGCTGTTACTGATAAAATATTCGCAAAATATTAGCAAAAAATAGGATAAGCGATTAACTAGTGCAGCGATCGAACGAGAAGTCTGTGTATGTGTCTGTTTCGTTGAAGATTTAACCCGAGTTCGTTAAATATAGTAATATAGTTAATTATAGTTGGTTATAGTTAAATATAATTAATTATAGTTGGTTATAGTTAAATATAGTTAAATATAGTTAATTATAGTTAATTCTTCTCGGATGTAATGAGTAAATTAAATATAAGAGACTGTTTCAGACTGTAATACCAACACGTTTTGTACAGGAAACTGTAGCAAAGATTTTAAGTTGGAATATAAATCGAAGAAAATCTTTATTGTGCATCATAGAATTTTAAAAATTACAAATAGAGATAATAAGTTTTGAAGCGCATTTATTGTGTATATATATTATATACACACACACAATATATATATATATATACACACAATACATATATTGTATATATATATTATATATTATATATGTATATATATTAAACTCTCTTTAATGATTCAATAATTCCCTTTAAAAATAAAAAATTTCGTTTTCTTAATTTAATTAATAATACACACGTATGACTGATTTTAGGAATATTCAGTTAAAATTCACAAGAACTAGTCTGTATGTTCGGCATTGAATCATTTTGAAGAATCAATATTCAATTATATACAGGGTGTTCCACCAAAAGTAGCCACCCCCTTTTATCTTTTAAACTAAAAGAGATAGACCATAACAAATATATATCAAATTAAATGATTCAAACTGAACTCTATTGTAAGCATAGTGGTTACTTACAAAAAGCTCTCTATGTCAACGAACGGAGAGGTACGCATAATTCTTTTATAATAATGTGGATACTTCGATATAATGAAAGTTGTAGCGCTGTTTGAAGCAAATACAACGATGTATGATTTAATGTAAATATTTTACATAGTATATGAGTATATGAGTTTTATCGGCTCGAAGTTTCGCGGGCGACGTCTACCTTTTCACTTTCGGCCCTGCGATATGGCCAACTTCTGACCCGTGCGTTAGAGATTGACATATGTCAAATGATAATATGACATATGTCAATCTCTAACGCACGAGTCAGAAGTTGGCCATATCGCAGGGCCGAAAGTAAAAAGGTAGACGTCGGCCGCGAAACTTCGAGCCGATAAAACTCATATACTCATATACTATGTAAAATATTTACATTAAATCATACATCGTTGTATTTGCTTCAAACAGCGCTACAACTTTCATTATATCGAAGTATCCACATTATTATAAAAGAATTATGCGTACCTCTCCGTTCGTTGACATAGAGAGCTTTTGTAAGTAACCACTATGCTTACAATAGAGTTCAGTTTGAATCATTTAATTTGATATATATTTGTTATGGTCTATCTCTTTTAGTTTAAAAGATAAAAGGGGGTGGCCACTTTTGGTGGGACACCCTGTATATTTGTATTAATATACAGGGTGTTCCCGGATTAAATGGCCAAACTTGAAATATGGATTTAGGATCTCAAAATAAGAAAAAAATTTCCTCTGGAAGTATGCTCGTGTAAACGCTTTGTTCAAAAGATATTGACTTCTGAAGTTATGGAACTGTTAGAAATTAATAATTTCGAAATAATGTAGGTTTATCCTCTTTATTGTTTTACAGTAATCAAAATTTAATTATTAAATGTTTTGTTCAAAATGATGGCCTCCAATCCGGAGACATTGCATCTATCGATGAGAGAACAAGTGGCTGACTGACCTTGTACTGACGTCTGTAATTTCTTCGCACGCTTGCACTATATCCTCCGTTTTAATGATTGAAGGTCATTAACAGCACTTCATACACTTATTGCTTGAGAGCACTCCATACAAAAAATCTAATGGTGTTAAATCCAGTGAACGCGGAAGCCAAGCCACAGGTCTAACACAACCGATCCATTTTCCGGGAAAATGAATATTAAGCATTCAACGGACTAATAATTATTTGATACGAATGGACGAAGCTTTGTTTATAGTGCAAACAAGCCTGTCAATGGCCTTCGATCTTCAAAACAAAAAAAAAGAGATATTTCGACATTATTCATTCCTACAGTTCTGTAACTTAAGAAGTCAATATCTCTTGAACCGAAGCGTTTGCGAGCACACTTCAAGGGGAATCTTTTTGTTTTGTTTTGAGGTCCTAAATTCAAATTTCAAGTTTGACCATTTAACCCGGGAACATCTTGTATATTTGTTTGTTCGAAAAGTCTATATTCCACAATTTTAGCTGTGAATTTTTCTTTAATTTTTATAAAGAAGGCAAAAAGAAGAAGATAATTTGTTCGTATAAGATAATTCTCTTGGAATAATTTGCGCTTTAGTAGGTGTATTTTTTGTTTTCGATACACGATTATATTTTATTTTATATCAATAATTATCGTTGCAAGTCAAAATTTAGATGAATTTATTTTCCTCGAAAGAAACAAAAATTAATTACAATCCAAGATTATACTGATTAATAGAACTTATATTTGTATTTATACTTGATAGATCTCTTATAGCGCACTGGAATCATATTATCCAACGGTTGACATTGTTTTCTGCATATTAAATTTTTAAGAAATTAATAAGGTTCTCTTGTAAAACACAAATTTAAATTTCCCAGGCTAGACGCGTGTTTAAAAGTTAGACGCGGGAAATTTAAATTTATTAAATTTTTATCTATGCAGGTAATCTTTGAGGAATAAATACGTCTAATTTTTCACGCACTTTTTTTGCATATTATACGAAGAATCACTTGTTCGCTCGTTTAATTAATCCATATTGCAAATGCAGCCATGGAAAGATCCTGAGGACAGATACATACCGTAAGGAGGAATAATCGCCTCGCCTCTTAAATAACTCATCGAGCCGAGCGTGCGTTCCCTTAATTGCGCCAACGATCATATGTTCTTCGCAACGGTCCGGGGAAAACACGCGGCCGTGATACGTTCCCGGTATAACGTTTGTAGTGACCGATCGTGACGCGAGGATAAATGAATCAGTCGCGTCGCGCGGCGGCGAGATCAGTAGACCTGAGTACGTCACGAGTGCCGGACAGTCCGTATTGTGTGAATCGTTCCACGGAGGATACAGAGAGGAGTGCTTTGAAATACCTGGTGATTTAATTTACAGTGTGAGTGTGAGTAAAGAAAAAATGGATCAAATAAGATGTAAAATTGAAACTTAAATGTTCGAATATACTGATAATATAAACAATAGGTGAGCGATGATATTTTATTATGCTCTTTAAAATAAAAAGTGCAAGCACGAAATAGCTACACGTATACACAAAGAGATTTCAGGAGTATAAATTTTATATAAAAAATGATATGTATTCATATAAAAATAAAGTGATACACGTAATATATGAGAGAAGATTGAGTATTTTAATTCAAGATATTATAATCAAAAGATATTTTTATATATAAAGATATATTTTTATTTTATATTATATTTTTATATATTATATATTTTATATATATGTGTATATATATATATATATATATATATTATATAATATAAATACATATATACAGGGTGATTCAGAACGAGTGTAGCAAAGACAGATTGTTTGGGAGATTATTCTGATTAAAAAATGTCAATAAACATAGGTCCTATTTTTAATACTTACGTAGTTACAAAAGTTTTAAAATTTTGCTGCTATCATAGTAAAATCACATGCTTGATAGGAAGTGACCTTTGAGAAATCAAATTTGGCAATTATACCATTCGATAGAGCAAAGTTTCAGCTTTAAGAATCTGTTTTTTTAATTACAGTACGATAATTTTTAACAGAGTTATGAGCAATTAAAGTCAAAATGCTCATTTTTTTATTTAATCCGCGATAACTCAGTAACAAAAAATCTTAAAAACATTTTAAGAAAATGATTTTGTAGGGAAAACTTTAAGCTTTCACATTAGGAAGTCGAAAATTTTCGTAGATTTTTTTGGACACGTGGCAGAGAGAGAGAGAGAGAGAGAGAGAGAGAGAGAGAGAGAGGCCCACAAAGTGAGAAGAAAATTTCCCATTTTGTCCAGCTCGTAGTTTTCTATATGTAAAAATTACCAAACTCACAGAAACTCAAAAAAAGTAGTGACCTTTCAAAAGTAGAGATTTTAAGCTTTGAAACCCTTTTTCGGATTTAAAATTCGTTCATTTTTAACGAAGTTACAGCTGCCTGAATTTTGCCTATTTTTTAAGAAAAATTAAGTGTTCCTCTAATTTTTGTGAGGAGTTTATATATATATATAATATTATTATATTATATATTTATATAAAATTTATACATTATAAAATATACATTATTATCGTATATTTTGGATTTATATAAAAGACGCGAGTGAAACAGTTTTGTACTGCCCGATTAACGATAACAAATGTCAGAAACGAATGTAATAGTGCGATATATAAAATGTGTGGTACTTCTAATCACGTTCGTGGTTTTCTGACCACGATAACGAAACAAAGTGTATATATTCTCGAATAACATTTTAGAATAACACTCTTTCGTACATACAAAATAATGTAAGTGAAACCTGAAAGAAGATACGTTTTTCCACAGGTGGTATTCCTCCAAGTTAGCATTCGATTCAGTTTCACGGCGGCATGGACGATAGAACGAAGACTGACGGCGATCAGATATTGTATCTGAACGAGGTCCACGATGAGGCATCGAAGCCGCTGACGTCTAACAATACGGAGGCAGTTCCGTCCGTGTTTCCGCGCACCGGTTTTACGGAGACCGATGATCTCGCGAACAACCCACGAAATCCATCGCTAAGGCCTTCTATCTCCAGAACGGAGATGGAAGGCTTCAACGGGAACGACAGGCCGGTGATCGGCTTCGACGGTAGAAACGGACCGGAACTCCTGACACCCGACGTGAACGTCTATCAGCACAAGAAGACCCTCGCCCAGGGTATGATGGACCTGGCTCTGCTGTCCGCCAACGCGAACCAGATGCGCTACGTTCTCCAGACGGACGGAAGGCATCCGTACTTCTATCCGTCGCTCACCATGATCAGCATGAGCCTGTTTCTGCAGATCGCCGTGGGCATCGGTCTCATCTGGAACAGCGTCTACAACGTCAAGGAGCACGAGCAGATGTGCAAGGCCAATAAGGCCAACAACTGGACGGTCATCGGTATTTTCCTCGTCACGATACTCAACGTCTTCATTTCGTCGTTCGGTGTCGTCGACCAGGCGACCGTCGTCGTGACGTAGCCAGTCTTCTCGGTCTCTATTTTTTTTCTTTTATTGCTCTCTTTATCACACAACGATACGGAATCATAAAATACATACCATACATAAAATGCGTACGCGTTACATTTAACGTTAATATATCTTCGTTGTTGTTCACGCGATATTAGCAAAAGTTCAATTTGAAACGCAAATTTTCACAGAAAATTGCATCTTTTTGTGTATTATTATTTATTTATCACGTATTAATTATCTACAATAATTGCAAATAGAAATTTTTTTTCATTGCAGCAATATTGAATTACGATGTCAAAAGTTATACGACAGAGATATTTTAACATGTCGCGTTGGGTCATTCTGCACACATTTATTACTTACATCTCATTATAAATTTCATTCATTATCCACGTTACTTACTGAACATGTAAACGATTTATTCGCGTGAATAATTTAACAAACAACATCTCTCTCTTAGTTGCAACGTGATAATAATTTATAAAATTTTTATACTACGTAATAATAAATAATAAATCTTCTTTTAAGTAAGTGGGGTCAAGTAAGTCTTTTAAATATGTACGCTTAAAATACAAGAGGAAATTAATAATAGTCGATTAGACGCGAATAATGGATGGTATCAGCTTCAGCATTCTTTCCAACTCGTCGGCCAGTCGTTTTCTGTTCCGTTCGAGATTTTCCTCCTCGCGCTTTTGGCGCGCATTCAAATCGTCCAACCAGTTCTGCGCCTCGATATCGTTACATTGACTTCTGTGCGCGCGAGACGGGCAATCCAAGGCCGTGTTTCGAAATTCGTTTCCCACCGCCTCCGCGGATGTAAGAACTCGGAGCTTCTCTCTAATCACTTGACGCAATAGCGAGCTGAAGACGGCGAGTTCCTGCGAATCGATCTCTCTCGGATTCGTCTTCGTGGATTTTCTGTGCTCCTGAATCACCGTAACCTGCAATGCATGTCGTCATCGTGAGAAGAGAGCTCTCCTGCTCGCAGACTGAACAAGGGGTCGAGAGGATCCGAGCAGATTCACGACTCACCATTAGTGATAGAATTAAGTATCTTACAAATAGGTTCGAATTTGTTTGCATGATTTCGAACTCTCTATGATTACATCGAAAAAAAACAGTACTTTCAAGTAGACTCGAACCCGAATGAGATAGGTTCGAACCCTCTATAAGTACCTCGAAAAACAAGAGTAATACTTCCAAGTACATTCGAACCTTGATCAAGTATGTTCGAATCTTTTATGAGTACTTATGAGAAATTGTGGGGGTAGGTGAATAGGGTGTTTGGGTGGGGATGAAGAGTATGCGTGCGCGCGTGTGGATGTGTAGCAAGTATTATAAATAGATTCCTTTTATCTTAGAGTTCGAGTAGTATTTGTAAAAGATTCGATTCTTTATAAGTACTATTTCGAACCTTGCAGGGGTGGCATTCAATTGGACGCATTGTTTATTAGTTAATTGAATACAGGACTCTCTGATTGGTCAATTGTGCTGGTTACTCTAGACACCGGTCGATATGAGTGATTGTGTCTAAATGATAGTACAATATAGGAAATATTATTTCTCACGAGTATTATTCGAATCCTAGAAAATGAAACTTGATTATTGAATTCGACTCGGATTTTTAAGTACATATTGAACTTGATACCATCACTACTCACCATCCAGTCGAAGAACGCGTGTCGCTTCCGCAACCATCTGGCGCGCGCGTCCAGCAAAATCCCGGCGTCGCGGTATTCCCGTCGTCGATCCTCTGGAACACTGGAATTCCCGTCATCATCGCTCGTCATCGCGAGGCGTTTTGTCAACGCCGATTCGGACACGCTCAGATGCGGCAGACCACTCACGTCGACACTCGCCGCGTGCACTTTAGACACCAAGCTGCCCCGTTCGCGCGTCAATTCGCCGATCTCCCGCAGATTCAGATTCACCCTGGCGTTCAGGTGCAGGATACCGGCAAGTTGAACGTTCGTTGGCTGATCGTCCGATCGTACAATCGACGATACGGGTCGGATGGAGGACTGCTGGATCAAAATAGAACGTAAAGACGATACATTGATAGATAGATATTCGCTCGTCATGTACGAGAGAAATTTCTGCACTAACTTCCGGCGGATCCACGCGCGAACATTCGACGCCCAGGACGCCACCGGCCAGCCTCGCGCGGAGGACGACGGTCAGGACGTCTTGTGTTCCCAGCAGCCAAGCTAAGGCTATTAATGAGTCCCTGTTGCAATCGTTGTTGCTCTGTGACAGGCTGTAAAACTCGGTCGCTGGATATTGCAGGAATGCGAGGTGTAGCTTCACTGCTGTTAGCGTATCTAGAAATACGATTGATAACGCGCAAAAAAATATCGACGATGAATCTTTTGGCTATGACGTTCAGACGTGCACTATTATTTAAGTCATATATTCTTTTACCAAGGGAAAAAATATATAAATATTATAAAAAATTAATTTGAAAAGAAACTTTACATTATTTTAAATAATTATATAATTTATATATTTAATATTACAATATAAAATTATTAAATTTAATAAAATTAATAATTAAAAATTTATTATTACTTAAATATAATAATTTATTAAGGGAAAAAAATATATAAATATAAGATTAAAAAATAATAAAAATTATTTTTTTTTAAATTTATTTTTTAGTTTGAACATAAATAAATATTTTTTTTAAATAAATTAAAAGTTTTAATAATTTTTAATTATATAAAATTAATATTTAAAATAATTATATTAATGAAAATTATAATAGAAAACTAAATGTTATTATTGTTCCTCAATTTCAATATTTTTGCAATTTTTCATCTTGATTTTATCATTAAAAACATATTTTTCACCTAAAACGACCATATATTAAAAAAAAATTATTTGTCTATTTGTTTAAATAAACATTGTATACACGACAATAAAAAGTATACTTTTCAATTTGCTAGACTTCTACAATCCCTTAAGGAATAGATACATCTTTGCAAAATAAATTACTACTACATAATTAACTGCAGAAGATTTCAAATGAGAGCGAAATTAATTGCTAATGGCGGGATTCTATAATTATGTGTATCGATCATAAAATATATATACATATGTGAAATCGAGCTACGAAAAAAAAAAAATACGATTTTCACAAATCAGTGCGAGATTAAAATGCAAATCTATTAAAACGAACCGTAATTCCGGAAATCTATGTCGCCTCGCTTTTCTCTCGCTGCATGATAGCTCAGAACGTGTAGCGTGTTTCGCAGCGTCTCGGCCTGTCACAAAACATGTGTCGCGTGACACATTCGTGAAACAGGTTAGGTTAGGTTAGATAAATTAGGTTAGATTAAATAACTCGAAAATCTGATCCATACTTACAACAGTTTCGTCCAGAGCATTATATTTCGCCAGTCTCAGATGTTCGGGTGTCAGACCTGCGTTTATTAACGAATTGATATATCTGCACAATGCCGATAACGCGTCCCTTACATCGGACATGTTTACAAACACAAGTAGCGCGCGTGAGTTCCCGAACCCGCTAGCCGACCCAACGCTTCTAGACCCGTTTGTCTCATCTCTGTATTCTCTCTTTCACGCTTCTAAAGTGAAATAGATGATCGAGTATCAAGAGTGAGTATCTCTTCGGTGAGAGACAAAGAAGAAAAAATAAAAAATTAAACTGTGCAGCATTATAGCATATGCTTCTCCCTCCCACGTACGAAGGGGATCCCCCGATGCGTCGCTCAAAGATGGAGGGGGGACTGCATGGAGAGAATGGAGTATTTGGGCCCATATACGCCCCATATCAGTCATGGTCAGCGGACCCCCTCTCTCCCCCGTCAATCCACTGCGCCGGATTCTCTCTCTTTCTCCTTCGCCTATCCGCGACAGAGGCGTACTTCAAATTGTAGGAATCGCGCGGACGGACCGATCGACCGATCAGTAGAACGCGAACGCTCGCCCGCCGATCGTCTCGCTTCGAGCGGATCGTAACTCGTGGAAACTTACCTGTCTATCTGTCGCAAGAGATCGCGCTGAAATGACATCGAGTGTTCCTTGCGCGAGGTGGAAGATGTTCTACCTGGCGCTTGTTCTGGTGAGGAAATTCGTCAGTTAAATTCGCCGCTCCTCCGTTCGAATGTTTCCGCGTTCTTTTTTTGAATGTTCAAACTGCCGATTGATCTTTTAGGCGTTCTAGGGATCAATTTGTCTCTTTATTGTGTCACGTTTCTTGATTTCTTTTTAATCTTTTTTTTTTTTCGTTAATCATCGGATACCTCGAGGCGCATAATTTATACGCGCGTGTAGATTCCGTATCGATTGAAAGACGCAACAGTGACGCTGTGAAGTGGGCTGACAAGGCGTATGTATGATAGAATCGCATTGCTCCTATAGTATTTCATAATTCTTCGTTTATTATTTGGTATCATAATATCTTCGTACAACACATATCTGAATCTTTTGTCTTTGAGAAACCGGAGAATGCTGATAGATGCTTCAGGCAGTGAAAGTGTTTATTGAAGATAACCTAGGAAAAAAATCCATATATAATCAAGTATAAATATATATAAAATATGTTCATATATGTTTTCTTTCTCTTGTACAATCTTTATCCGTATGTATAAGAAAAATAATTGAAAAAAATACGATGCAAAAATTATTCTTTTAATTATTTTTCAATTATTCTTTTATTTTTCTTCTGTATATACGCGAAACAGAGATTATACAAGAGAAAGAAAACATATATGTTATATATAATTATATATGTATATTTATATTTGTGTTTATACGTGGACTTATTTTCCCGGGAGATGCTGGAAGTGTGTGTAGCCGTGTGTTTCGAATAAGCGCAATTGTTTATGTTTCGGAATTTCTTCTTCCACGGACGTGTTTGTTTTCAACGCAAGATTCCTCTTTCTTTCTCCTTCTCATTTCACGCTCTTATACATTTTTCTGTACATCCTTCTTTCTTCCTAAATTATTTTATAATTCTCCTCTTATACCGGTGTGAAGGTCTCTCGCGCGATGCAGATTCAAACGTCACGCTTCGGAAGTTGTCAAGCACGCGGTGACACAAGCGCCAAGTGGAGGAGTAAGAGAAAAGGAGCGACTAATAAAACGATGACACAGGCAAGGAATACCTGGAAGTCGCGACGGACGTGTAATTTCGCGACTCGCTGCGCTGGCGCGAGGAAGCGCAAATCTAAATTCACAACCGCGGGGGATACCGCGCACATACATCGTAAAACTACGCACGTTGCGCGCCTTTTTTACCGATGAGTTTCCCGGCCAAAAATATATATAATTATATGTATGTCCATACATATATATTCTCTTTCTCTTATATACTTTTATATACTACTTTTTTGCTTTGTTTATTTTTTCAGAAAAGGTAAAGTTTGCAACTAAATTACAAGACACCTCAAAATAATTATTTGAAAATATATATTTATAACACACGCACATTTATATATTACATATATATATATATAAGTATAATATATACTTATAATTAATTATATTAACTAACTTATATTATTTTTAATATATGTTTATACGGCAAAAATAATAATAATAATTGACGAATAATTGAAAAAATAATATTTGCCTTGTTTCTTTTAGAAAACAGTAAACAATATATATGTATATATAATAATATTGTATAATTAATTTCAAACTTCACTTTTTCTAACAAAAAAAAAACAAGGCAAATATTATTTTTCAATTATTCTTCTTATTATTTTTTTTTGTGTAAACAAACAGAGATAAAAGAAAAAACATACATGGACATATTTTACATATAATTTTATATATATATATGTATGTATCTGATTATATATTTGGATAATTTTTTCCCGGATTTCAAAAATTAAAAATGACAAGTTTTGCCCCGAATCTCGCAATTACGTGGGAGCAAATAAATAGAATGTACGAATTTTAGGTTTTTGATAGAATCTTTCGAGATAATGTACATTTTTATAATTTTAATTGTTTCACTTCTCAGTCGCCCTATATATGGAAAGCATAGAACATTTAAAATAATTATCTCAGATATACGGCTGTGTTTACTAGGAATTTAATTGCGTTATATAATTGCGTATGCTTGCAACAGGATCTCGGCCGCCTCGATCTGTGTATAAAAATAAAATGATGTATCTCCCTCTCTTATCGCTCTTCCGTTCTCTCATGCGAACACGAACGTTCAAAGCTCATCTTAGATAGCACGGACCTCTCATCTAGCGTCGCCAGCTTCTCGGAAAGTGACTTATTTTCAATTTATTTTTAGAAGGAAAATTTTTAAAGAAGGAAAATCGCGTAAGAGCGAATCTCTAATTAACTTGTTCCCGACAGTTTCTATATTTTTCCTTTCTCGCTTCAGATGTGTCAGGCGGGGGGACGAGTCGAAGGTCACCCTCGCGCTTTCACGAAAGCGTCGCAGAACACCGGAAGTTCCTCGACGCAGATGTCGATCTCGGGGCTGATTGAGACGGCGTACGAGAGACAGGAATTACTGCGACCGGAGCAATGGTCGCGGCAAACTAACGATCACTTGATGACCAAATCCGAGCGGGATATCTCGAGGCAATCGGAATATCTGAACGATGGAACCTCCACGCCTGGAGAGAGAAGATTGTTGGAAGGTATTTTTCGTCGATCGGCGTCAAAATGATTGGCACTCCCTTCTTCTGGTGATTCTCGTCCAATTGTAATTAATCTGAAGAGAGTAAAAATCTTTTACCACCGGTTTAGGAAATCTTTTTTCTAAATCCTGTGTAGAGAATATGTAAGCGAGCAGAGAGAATACGATGGTATTGAACGATAAGTGGCTGCCTACTGAGAGAGTGGGCTACATCCCCCCTTTAGACCTGGTTCAAAGTATTCAACTTAAAGCATAAAATTGTATTCGAAAAATTTAGGGTATGACAAAATAATATATGTACTGTAAAAAGCATATTTTTTATATTGCAAAAATAAGCACACACGCGCATGCCGGGGGCAGGACCCTCTTTTCTTAATAAAGATCGAGGTTACGCCCCTGGCATGTGTAGTAAAAAAATCTCTTATTTTCGTATCCATCCATAATCGTTGAAATATGTTATTCTTTTGCAGCGACGAGCATGGACGCGTCGACGCGGACGAACGCAGATGAGATTATTTTCCCGACAGACGACAGAGTCTCGTCGGCACCGACCTCGGCGTCGGCATCAGCCTGCCATAGTACATTCTGCGAGAACGTCACTAATTATCCCACGCAAATGGTGAACGCGGCGATAGCGCGGAACGCCAGTCTCAGATTCCTGGAAAGCGTCGATGAATTATTATCCGACCCGGTTAATAATTTAATTATTAAGTGTGTGCGTGTGCGTGTAAAGAGTGTAAAGAGAGAGGACCGCGAAACAGACATAATTTCAATCTTCGATATTTGAGGCATGCGAAAAAAAATTGAGAAATATTTCTCCGATACGATCTCGCGATGAGCCTGTATTGAGGACAATCTATTGTACTTGTTTAGATAGCAATTGTTTTCGCGTGTCTCCAACATCGAGATTCGAGAGTATTATGAAATTATACTCGGTTTTAATCTTTTAGATACCCGACATTGAACACAGAATAAAGCCGACGGACGAAAAACTTTGCGATTATTACGTAAGTGATATAACTTTCTTGATATAACTTTCGTGATATAACTTTCACAAAAATCTAATAAAAAAAAAGATCGAAGAATTTAGGAATATATAGTATTAAAAAAAATTAAAGAGATGTCCGCAATTAAATTAGATCGACAAATCAAATGTGAGAGATTCAAGTATAAAATCAAGTTCATTTTAGTCAGATTTTTATATGCCCATATATATACAGGGTGTCCCAGGATTTAACCGACAAACTGAGGGAGCATATTCTACAAGTAAAAATAAGAGAAAAATGTTATATGAAGTTTAGCTAGAAATGCTTTATTACAAAATTATAAACAAATATTGAAACGGAACATGAAATATAGGTAACAACGGATTTTCCATTATGCAGAATATGAAAAGTCGAACGCAGGGCCGGATTAACTCGTAGGGGGCCCTCGGGCCGCCGTACGTATGAGCGACCTTACATATTTTTGAGTACAAAAAAACACAACAAAAAATTGAAAACTTTGCAACATTAAACTGATTTAAATACTTTTTCTACAAGAAATTGTTTAGACTATTTTTTAAATTTTATTACTAAGTTTTTTGTACATCTTCAAAATTTTGTAAACATTTTTTTCTTAAATTTTTATTTTGAAAAATTTTTTTAAATAAGAAATTTGTTGGGGCCCTTGTAAGAGCGGGGCCCCTAGACTTAGGACCGAGTGGGCCCGTGCCTAAATCCGGGCCTGGTCGAACGTGTTCTTCCTGTATATTCATTGGATGTAATGTTTGGATGTGTATGCTCAATGACCTACTCATTGGTCCATTCTTCTTGCATGACCGATTGAATAGAATATTTTTTCAAAGATTTCTATCAAACGATTTACCAATTTTTATGGAAAATGTGCCACTACTGTATCGCCAAAACAGTTCGATACAGTTAGACTGTTGTTCATCGCACTATGTTAGACAAGTTAGAAACTGGTTGGATGAAAATTATGCTCACAGGTGGATTGGTCGAGATGGCCAAATTTAACGTCTTTTGATTTTTACTTATGGGAAACTTTAAAAAATAAGGTTTACAGTACAGAAGTGACTTCGCATAAAGATTTAATGCAACGAATTAATAATTCAATCACTGAGATGCAACAAAATTTTCAAGAAATTTGTACTGTAATCCGTATTACATCGATGTCAAGCTATTGTCGTGCAAAGACGACATTTTGAAATGCGTTACTAAATCGTTTCATTTATATTCTGCACAATGGAAAATCCATTGTTACCTATATTTCATGTTCCATTTCAATATTTGTTTATAACTTTGTAATAAAGCATTTCTAGCCAAACTTCATATAACATTTTTTTCTTATTTCCACTTATAGAATACAAGTGCTCTTGCAGTTTGTCGGTTAAATCCTGGGACACCCTGTATATATATAATTCACGATGGAAAGATGTGAACAAACAGAATTATTGTCTTCCATAAAAATGCAAAATTTCAAAAATACAATGTATAACATATATATGAAGTAATACCTTCATTTTCCGTTTAATTTCCGATCAAAGTTGATTTTTGGACTTGCATTTTATATATAATTGAATATTTTCGGCTCATTTATACTGTATACCCTTAAATTTCTTCGATTTTCTTCTTTTCAGATTATACGTATTGTAATAAATGTCAGAATTATTCATTGGATTTTTGAATAACATTTAATTGGTTTGCAGGAACACTTGGTATACCCACAGACCGCACAAAACAAGGAGAAACAGTGGCTGTTCGTCGTGAATCTGGACGGCTTGAAGCAGAGAATACGCGTCGAGGTTTGCATGTAGGCGTTACGACTCCATTTCAAGAGAAATTCAAGTAGAACACAGCGTGGATTCTTCGGTGTATCCATAATGCCAGTTTCCGATTTTGCAGGAACGACGGTCAGGAGTGCAACGTCATCAAGGGATTCGCCGAGAATTACAAGACCAGCTGCAAGCAGAAGTTCATCTATCGAGAATTGTTGGCAGTGGGGAGCAACGGTAACATCATCAAGGATCAATTCCGCTTCCCGTCGAGCTGTTGCTGTCACATCAGGAACACTGGCGATCCTACAGTCAGGCTGGGGCTGGGATCAGATCTGCGCTCCTTCAATCGAACCAGCACGATCGTATCGAAAACACGATGGAGACAGTGAAAAAAGTCAAGGGAAGCAGTCGCGACGCAATGCTCGTTGAAGCGTATTTTACACGAGATGCTTCTTTTTATTATACTAATAAAAGATTATGATATCTTGAAATGTTGCGGCAACATTTCGCGCGAGTTATAGCATGTTATCTCTTGATATTAGTAAACTAATTTGTTTCTTTCGTCAACCAGCATATTTAGATTAAAATATTTTAAACGTTCTGTTAACGTCCATTCTAGTTTCTCATAAAAAAAAAACACTATGTGGAATGCAACTAGTTGCTGTTCTTAACAAGTAACAGACAGATTTCAGATTTGTTAATTAAATGTTGTTGAAATTTTATTGCTGAAGCGAGCACATAAAATGAGATTCGGGAATTGATTAGCCTTTCTAAAAACGAGCAATATTAGGGAATATTACGTAGAGATTTATGTAAACAAAAATTCTTTTAATTATGACTTTAGCAGAGACTTTAGTAAGGCTCTCAATGTGAAAAATTCTTTTATTCGCATTTGCTTCTTTGATTTTCTTTTTTTGTTATTTTTCGATGCATACCTTTTCGATAGATACCTGCTCTTGATATATACTTTGACAAATCAGTCAAGTTCTAATAAAGAGATAAATGCTTTACACTCGAGATATACGCTCAAGGCACTGACATACCGCACACCTAGAAGAATACTGTCACAACTCAAAAAATTTAGCCCAAAAATTAAGCCCACAGGAGGTATGCCTGAAACGATATCTACGTGGAGGAATGAAAATCATGAAAATTTGTATTTTTCGAGTTGTGACAGTATTCTTCTAGGGGTGCGAATATGTCTATGTTTTAAAATATTTTCAGTAGCATTATGTACATAGAGTCGCTTGATTATTAGTCTTCTAGCACGCTACTTATATTAGTTAAAAGAAGCATCAGTAAATTACGCTTTAAAGAGCGTGTTCCGTTCTGACAAAGTGACATACATCGAGAAAATCGTTGCGTTTTAACTGCACTTTCACCAGCTTCCGAGAATATAATTGGCGATGTTAATTAACAGAGGTGTCTCTACTTTACAAGAGATGCAGCTTTTATATAAATATTGCAAATGCTCTTCTATTCTATATTCTTAAACACATTTTCGATGATAAGGTAAGAAACGTGAAATACAGAATTATATTCATGTGTGTGATATTATGTGATACCATTACTTATACGTTAGTTACACATTAATGTCGTATTTTATAAATCTTACGAGTAATCTTACAAATAAAAGCGATCTATTCGTCCTTGTAATAACATATTTTCTCCACGTTGAGTGTCAGATCGCTGACAAAGGCACAATTTATGAAATATTCCAAGCTTTTAAATACGTTCCAGTCTAGATATAAAGACATATAATAAATAATTATCTGTAATACAATCATTTTCTCTGGCAGTTATATATTCAGAATGTGGAAGTCAAAGATTTGTCCAGTGTATATATTCCTAATCCTTTTAGTAAATTACAATACAATTTTGCGTGTACGGAAGAAATGCACTCGTTGTCTATTTGACAAGTAAGGAACATGGATATCAAAAGAGAAAGATCAGTCGTTTCGCCATGTCATAAATGTCTCACTCTCTGTCTATCGTATTAAATATTCCTCAGTAACATTAGCAATGCTACACTCAGCAGGCCTGCAACAGAAAGAACAAGCGATTTGTACCTGATGAAGCCTTTAACAGAATGATACAACACGTTAGAGGATACATTGTTTCCTACGGCAGGTAGAAGTAGTAGTAGTAGTAGTATGGTAGTAGTGAGTGGTACTAATACAGTCTCTGACGACACCTAGATCGATGATCCATTGTATCTCCTCACTCTTGTTATTAGCTGGGTACGGCAGGGTGAAACGGGATAAAAAACTTAAGGAGGATGACTTGACAAAGGGGAGGAGACGGAGACGAAACATACTTTAGCGCCGAAGTCGCCGTTGTAGCCGCCCTTTCTCTGCATCTGCGCCTGGAGATTGGCCAGCTGGGCGATCGACATGTCGATGTCGCCGCTGCTGATGTGCGCCGTGTGTCGGAAGTTTGTGGGCACGCCGATCATGCTCCGATCTATCCTGAGCCTCTGATGCGGCCTGCTATTGTTCCGTCTGCCGGTGTTCCTCGCCGCCCTTGGAGTCAAGCAGCACGTGAAGCATTGCACCCAGAGCTCGCTGTTGCCGGCCATGTCCGCGGTATCCTTTTCCTCGTCGTAAGCGTCTCGTAATCGATCCTAGAGATCGGCTCGGGAATTAATTTGCGGGAAGAGAGGCAGCGGGATAACCTTAAAGGTCGATTGATCGTTGGATAAACAAATAACAAATTAAAATTATTATCTCGATTATCCTTTTTCGTTTTTCGTTCCTCTCTCTCTCTGTCGGGGAAGCAAGGAGACGCGCGTTTCCCAGGATCGATCGGAATGAGACGCGTGATAAGTCGTAAGTAAGGTTAAGTCCGCGACGCGAAGATTACGATCTTATTAAGGATACGCCGCGACCTTTCGGCGTCCCGATCTCAACGGCTGACGAGCCGAGCAAAATAAACATTTCCGTGAAACGCGCGGCTCGCAGCTGCGAACGACATCGTCCTCTGCGAACGCAAACACGATGACAGAACGACGTGAATATGTATTCGGCGGAAACAAAGGCAAGTCTCCCGCGATGTTGACGCGGCGCTGTCACGCGTTTAAGGTTGTACAGTCCCTGCAAAAAGTGACTGAATGCAAAATATTCATATTTTTATCTTCCGAATAAAAATAATGTATATATATAGAAACAGATGAATAACAATATATTTTTGATTTAATAATACATCTTTATAGTTTATTTACGTTTGTATTGTCATTTCCGATTTTTAATACCCTCAACGGAGAGTAAAAATTGAAAATTTTAGAATTTTTGAAAAATGTTGGACATATATACCGTGAAAAAAATATATCGATATTTCAACAGCAAAGATACGCACAACTCCAAATTGCAGTAAACTTTAATTATTTATAAAAAGAAATAAAATCTGTGAATCGTAATGATACTTTGTATAAATCATCTGACATACACAGGGGATGGACAAAATAATGTGAACACCTGAATAATACACTATATTTGTTTATTAATAAGGTGTTGGGCCACCATTTGCCTTTAATACAGCTTGAATTCTTCTTAGAATAGAATCATACAACTTTTGAATAGTCTCCAGTTTTAGTTACAGACGCTCCTGCTAAACGAGCACCAACAATTTGTCCTCTTTGAAAGTCTGATAAGTCACTCATTTTATCGTTCGCTTGTACTAATCGTAGCTGAACACAACGTGTAATATACTGATATAAAAACTAGAAGATAGCGAGTGAAAATAGCAACAAAAGATAATCGCAACATTCATTTGTTGTCAGTGTTGCCAACATGTAAAAACTTATGATATAAAACATGGTGTTCATATTATTTTGTCTCTTTTTCATATTATTTTTTGATAGAAGAATGGGACAACATTCCACTGGAGATTATTCAAAAGTTGTATGATTCTATTCCAAGAAGAATTCAAGCTGTATTAAAGGCAAATGGTGGCCAACAACTTATTAATAAACAAATATAGTGTATTATTCAGGTGTTCACATTATTTTGTCCACCCCCTGTACTTAATAAAATACTTTTACAAAAAAACTTAAGATTTTTGTCATTGGTTTTTCTTTGTTTACATGTAAAAAATATATGAGTGCATTTCAAAACTTGTACTTCTTTTTGGAATATTTTTTGATTCACGTTTGTGACTCGCCGTTAAATTTGTAATATACTTTTAAATGTGATATAAGACAATTTATAATTTTTTTCATTATCTTCGAAATATGACACACAACTTTAAGCCTGTCTTACACAATCATTCTGCGATACGTCGAATTTTGTATCTTTCTGTAAATGTGTATTGTGACATGTGTTTTGTATATATATGTATTCTGAAAATTTTTAGATAATTTCTGTATTACATATAATTATAATAGTCGCGCCAATAGAAAACGTAAGGTAGGCTTTAAACTTTATTTGTTTTCTAATTGCACTTTTTACACTTTGATATTTCCCTACTTATTCCATCAAAGCGCGAGTATATCCGTTTCTCATTCCGAGAAAGTGTAAAAAGTACAGTTAGAATAAACGGATCCATATATATAGAACGTCTTAGGGCCAATTTCACCAACCACGGTTAGATTAACCGACGGTTAAAGTTAGCAAAGTGGCCAATAGACATGAGTATTTTCTCATAAATCCATGTTTTTATTGGCCACCTTGCTAACTTTAACCGTCGGTTAATCTTAACCGTGGTTGGTGAAATTAGCCCTTAGATTAAAAACGTACATACTTTTGGAAAATTGTATAAGTTTCAGAAGAAAAAATTAAAAAATTATACTCTTCAATTAATTTTAGGCAAACTTTATCAATCTATTAAAGTCTTAGCAATAGTTTGAGCTAGAATCATAGAAGGCCCATTATTTAGTAATAAATAAAAGTTCAGCTGTATGAGTATTCTTTAATAGAAAAAAAAACAAACGAGAGATCTCTGTAGTTGTACGGTTTTTAAAATTCTCTAGTAACACATAATTTTTCGATTTTTTTTTTTAGAAATCGATCCTACCTTAAATAACTTCGATTTTCGAAAATTAAAACTTCTCCGATTTAAAAAAAATAAAAAAGTTACTAGAAATACAAAATTCGAAAAATTTAATAACTCATTTTTCAAAAAATCAAAAAGTTATTAAATTTAGATTAAGCACAGGTTAATTTTCAAAAACTCTATTTTCTTTTCCTTTATAACTCGATACTTACAAATGCTTTTTATAAAGGAAAAATCGACTTAATTATAGACAAAAAAGTTCGCATTGTTTTAATAATAATCATCATTTTCGATTTATACAAAAATTAATCACTAGAAATCACCCATAAAATTGTCACAATCACAGTTTGTCTACAAAACAGTCTAAAAATCGTCGGCTAGTAAAGAATAATGAAGGGAGGGTGAGAGGTATATAAAATGCCAGCTAATACACTTTATTTAAATAAATTATGTACAGGTGCGCTTCGAGCCGCGGATCGAACGGTTCAATCCGCGTTTTTCATCGCTTAAAATTCGATAAATTAAATTTCTTTTACGGTTTAAATTGACTGCAAAGGCCTTCACACACTCTCTCGGTATTCTTCGATCAACCTCCATAGACCCCTGTGGTCCCTCCTTCCCGGAGGAAAGATTCTCCCAAACGACTCCTTTCTCTTCTCGTAGCTCTCCGTTCACGAGGACGTGTTCGCGCAAACATTGTTAGAATTATCACAGTCTGTCTATTTACAGCGTTAAAAGTTAAAGTGATGATCTCTTAATCTAGAGAGAATTAATATATCTCACCTTCTCTCTCTCGATCGAATACTCTGTCTCGTGTTTTATTAATTAACGGAACTCGCCATTCATGCGCTATTTAATTCGTGGAATTTGCGAAACGGGATTTTATAATACTTCGACTACATACGTGCGTGTGAATTTTTTTCAAAGGAAATTATTTTCGCGAGAGCAAGCGTTACTACACATGTAAACTTAGATATTAATTGTGTGTATATATATTATATATATATATATATATATATATATATATATATATATATATATATATATATATTGTATATATATGTATATATACCAAATAATCGAGTAATCTAATGGCGAATACGCAGATTCGCTTAGCATAGAGAGAGTGTATGTGTGTGCGTGTGTGTGTGTGTGTGAGTGAGTGTGTGTGTGTGTGCGCGTATATTTACATCTAAACGTACTTACATATACAAAACGTCACATAGTAAAAATTTCCGGTTACGCTGGGTGATATATACACAGACATTTAGGGAATACAGTTGCATTCTCGAGACTTTTTCCTCGACAGTGATACCTCTCTTAAAAAAATCCTCAAGATAAATAAAATACGCTTCTAAAATTTAATCATCTATTTCGAGATAGATTATCTCGCTCTGTCTATAGAGATAGTAAAGTTGTATAATATATCGTAATCTTTTAGTGCGCTTCCATTTCATTTCATTCGTTGTGAATTTTGAGAAAAGCATAATTATATGTCGCAAGTCAAGTGACCGCGACTTTTAAACGTGACTTTTCAAGAAAATAAAATTCTAATGTAAAATTAGAATTATTTTCAATTCAGCATAAAAATCGATCTATCGAGCAGATTAATCGGATAATTTTTAACAATTTTTACGTACAATTTTTAAGATACTTTATTCTAATTTTCTTTATCATACGAATGGAATAGAAAGCTGGGCTTCGCTCATTTTGCTTAAGAAACCGAAAATTTAAGACGAATATAGATATGGCTCTATATGTGATAATAAAATATAAAATCAAATGCAGTATCGAAAATAATAAGAGCCAGGCGCTAAAAACAGGGCGCAAAAAATTGTTTCCAAAAAAGCTTAACCATACAAATAGAATTTGAACTCCTCCAACCGATCTGTTTGACGATCGAGTTTCTGATTTTTTTTTGCTCTCCGTTTTCTGTAATTTCTCGCGTATTCATATGAAGATCTTTTCGCAATATTTGTCTATTAAAATGAATTCATTACTTGATGAATCACATTTCCTAAATGTGCTGGAATCGATAGGAGAGTTGGAGGTCGAAATTATTTTTTTGGATTTTACTTGCCTGAAACTGCGTTGAAAATCCACCTGTAATATCTGTTAAACTTCTTTAAAGAATTTTTTGCGCCTAGCTCTTATTAGCCCGATACCATACTTGACGAAAATTTATAGTTACGTCACATTTCTTTCGATATATTTAGGGTGCTTTCCAGCAACATACACAGGCGACACTGTGTAACACAGTGTATGATCCAGTGTTTTCCAACTATGACACAAGTCGACACAATCGTACACAACTAAAATACTGTGATCGATTGTGTCGTCGTTTTGTGACACTCCAGAATTCGGAATCATTGTTGGAGGCTTGGTGGAGTCTGCCGCCCAAACTAATAATTGCAATTGCATGTATTCTATGGGTAACGTTATTTCTGAATGTTCGCACAAAATTGCCCCTGTTTTCAGCGACTAGCAGCCTCTGACTGAAGTGCAGTTTTGCTACTTTTCCACTTATTCATTATCTATAAATCAATTCATTCGTTGTTTTACTTTATTAATGATTAGACAGCAACTATAAATAACAAATATATTTTTTAAAACAATTTATACACAGTTTATCTGCAATGTTTGAAGCAAGCAGTTAGTTTGGGCGGCAGACCCCACCAAACCCCCAACAATGATTCCGATTCTGGTACTCTTGGGGAATTTTGCAGCAAATCTGACTAGCTTTAAATGATCCTGAGGCATGCCCAAATCATTTCCCAAAGTCTCATTTCAATCGCGAGGGTAGAAGGTACCCATACAGCACCGAAGCTTTCAGTAATATTTCAGAAACGTTGCAACATTGCAAGTTGCAATGTAATATTGCAAAGACGTTTTAGAGACATACAATATCAATATTTCGTCGAAATGTTCCAGCAATGTTGTAGAAATATTATAAAATTCTCAGGATATACTTGTATTAAAATATTTCTTACAGTATTTGCTATGACATATTATTATCACATTATACTTTTATCACATATTAAAATTTGATAATAGCGAATTCGGTTGGATGTATCAGCATACTGGTGTAAATTATATGAAGCTTATATAATGTAAGCTTCATAATAATTGATATATATATATAAGTGTTAAAACATAATATAAACGCTAAAAAGTTCTTTTAATATTTAATATTTAATATTAATATTTAATATTTAATATTTAATATTATGTTTTAACACTTATATATATAAGTTATTATGAAGCTTATATTATATAAGCTTCATATAATTTACACCAGTATACTGATATATCCAACGGAATTCGCTATTATCAAATTTTAATATGTGATGGAAAGTATAATGTGATAATAATATGTCATAGCAAATAAAATAAAATAGCGATAATAATTAGATAACAAAATTGTTTAATAGTTTCCATTCCTATATACTTCAAATTTTAATAGATAAACTTTAAGAATATATAAAGACATCCAAAAGAGATGAGAAAAAACTCGTTGCAATTCACAATACTCGGATATCCGGATATTTTCCGAGTATTTCGAATGCAAACAAATTGTGAACTTACACAATTGCAACGAGTTTTTTCTTATCTCTCTTGTCTTTATATGTCTTTATATATTCTCAAAATTTATTTATCTATCTAATATCTATTAAATTTGAAGCATTCTGCATATTTGTAGTAACGCATTTCAATATTACAAATACATTGCACCGTAACATTATTGTAGTCTTACATTGTAATATTTCTAAGGGCGGACATTTCAACGTTGCCGCAGGCTTGCAGTAACATTGCAGAAACATTTCACAACTTCCATGCAATATTACAATGTTTCAATGTAAGGTCTATGCAATGTTTCTGCAATCTTTCTGTGCTGTATGGGTAATCAGCTTACTTGTAAGCAGCGTTCCAGCTACAAGTCGACACTGTGTAACACTGTCTCACACAGTGTATAACTGTGCTCCGTTGCTGAAAAACATCCTTAGGCATCCTCCGCGAGTTCCCCTTCGAATAGGCTACCCGATCGTTGAAAGAGTACACTCGGCGTCGCTCATGTCTTCACATCTACAGTTAGGCACTTCCGGGTCGAACATCATCTTCGTAAATCCTCGCGTGTATATATATATATATATAATGTTGATAAGAAAAATCGAAAATTGCTCCTTGTCAATTTAACACACACACACATTGCGTAGATTATTAACAATCTTTTATATAGACATGAAATATTTAGCTGTTAATTGTATTACATGACTCTACCTAGTTCCATGTTACAAATACTTGCGTTCAATCCACAAAAATGCCTAGCTTGATACGCGAAGACGATCCAACTGGATTGTGCATGTCTGCCTTTTAAATAGAATGCGAAAGTTCGTTTTTCATGGTCAACCTTTCCGATTGGATGATCTGAGATTTGTTCGGGCGGGCCACTCGATGACGCGAGCAGTGAAGGGGACATTATGTTTATACATATACGGTGTTCTGAAGCTACGGATCTATAATCGACTTTTGATAAAAGAAATGGAACGTTTGTTTTCCGGTCTTAAAAAAAAAAAAAAAATTAAAATTAGGCATAACTGGATGCCTCGACAAAGAACTAATTTTTTAAAATAATCTTAAATTCATATTTTAAAAAATCTTTTTAAAACAGATAGAGCGTTTATACACAATTTTCAAATAATCAATGATTGAAAATAGATGACTTGCACGAAGTGGATTCTTTAGAAAGAAAAAAATTTACGATAGAATTGTAATCTCTCCTCAGATAATTCCAAATAAACTTTGTTTAAATAAAATTTTAATTTAAAAATTAGTTTCAAAAATACATAACGTTAAAAATTGGAAATGTGATAAATGATGATTATCCTCATTTTTACAATAAAAAAGAAAATGAAAGAAATCTTTTTTTTAATTGACCGAAAAAATTGTAACTGAAAAAGCGTGTGGTGATTCGCTGACACCCTATATACACAAAAACTATCTACACGTGCGGCGCCAAATAGACAACCCAATCACTTTAGTGTCTTCCTCGTGTGTGTGTGTGTGTGTGTGTGTGTGTGTGTTGTGTGTGTGTGTGTTGTGTGTGTGTGTGTTGTGTGTGTGTGTGTGTGTGTGTGTGTGTGTGTGTGTGAATTCTCGTGAACTTCCGCACCTCATTTATAATCGAACGATAAATCATGTGTCAGTATGGTACAGTCATGTGTCAGTATGGTTGACATTTCCTGTTTTATAGATAAGTCCAAATGTATTTAAGCATGAAATTTTGAATAATAACAGCTATTAAAATCCTTTACTAAATTAAATATAATTTCGTCGAGTCAAACCAAATAAAGATTTGGGGCAAAGTGGAATATTTAATGTTTAAATGGTAAAAACTGAAACAAGAATTGAACGAAGTTGAAAAATTGCTGTACACATTACTACAACTTTGTTTTTATGTTTTCAGGAGAGAAAATAGATTTATTATTTCTTTCATATATTTCTGTATATCTTGGAAAATTTCTAATCTCCATAATTTAATTTGAAAAAGAAGATAGAAATTTAATTTAACACTCCCGTTTCTATGAAACACATCCAGAACGCACTTACCGATCAATTATTTATCTACACCTTGAATTTATAAAAGGGAAAGAGAGACCTATGAAAATTATCTATATTGAACACTTTCTCAACCATTCTGACACTCGGTATACAAGATATACGCGACCTTGTAGGATAGGTAGATAGAGCGACCTCTATCGAGCAAAGCCGAGGAAATCGGTGAGCCGATCGTTCCAATCGTGAAGCCAATGGGTGGGTCCGTGACTCGGCTGGCGCTGCTTGCAGGAGTTCATCTCCTTCTCCGGTGGCATGTACTCCTCGCTGCGTATGCAGAAGTAGCTCTTGATCGGGCTGCGACACATCGGGCACCGATCGAGTTTGCCGAAGCACGAGGCGCAGATGCAGGTATGCCGGCAGGGTAGCAGGGCACGCGACAGCGGGAAGTACTGGCAGACGACGCACAGTTGTTCGCCCGCGGTATTCCAGAGGGAGCCGTTCTCCTGATCACCCTGGTCGGACGCTACCAGGGCGCCGCGGCCGTTGGCGGCGTTGTTGTTGTTGTTGTTGTTACAAGGCTCGGCGAGCGCGAGAGCCGGCGAGCCCAGGCCCGCCGACGATAGCGCGTCGCCTTCATCGTAGTTGCTCGGGTTACCCGTAGCTAGGTAGAGTTGCTGCGGAGAATCGCGCCAGAATTGCACGACATTGCGTATCAATGACCGGAGGAGACTGCCCCTCGGATAGCGAAGGAGAAAATCGCGCAGCTGTGTTTTTTTTCGCGCAAGACATTTACATATTTAGACGACTCAATATATATACTCTGATCTGATATCTGGTAGCAGCCGGGATATCGGGATTATTGGGTGCTTTCCAGCAAGGCACACATAAACACTGTGTCATACAGTGTATGACTGTGTTTTGTTGCTGGAAAGCACCCAGATGGTATAACTTTTAAAATTGAAATATTGCATAGAGAGGACCGCGGTATCGTTTCGACTCACCTTTAAGCAAGACAGCTGGCCGTTCGCCTGCTTCAAGTACTGCGCCAGGATCGAAGTCGGTAGTGTGCACACGCTGTCCTTGATGTGAACGACGTTCACCAGTGCCACCTTAAACAAAGATCAGCGGGAGATAACGAGAGAGGGCTCAAGAGTTTTTTTTTTACCTCCTCTTTATAAGAACGCAAGGACGATAATATTCATGCCACGGTAATAAAATTGCTCACGGTTTCGTCGGGGTGGGGATCCCGATTGTCTCTTCTAGTGAGAAAGATCACCAGTGGGTAGCAGAGCCGTGGCGGAGTGCCCAGCTCTAGTTCTGGCGCCGGCAGCGACAATCTCAGTGTTTCCTCGCCGTGCGGCTGTCTACTATAGTTTCGGTCAAGGAACGGCGAGATTAAACAAGACGGATGTGAACGATAAGCGAATCATCCACCGAACACTCTCGAGAAAGATCGAAAAAAAATTATTGCACGACTATGATCGGTCGAATCGCTTTGAGATTGCCTCACTGCAGCCATATTGCACTACGACTTCTCAGAAGCGGGAAGTAATAGAGCGAGTTCCCCCCCCCCCTGCTTTTACATGACGAAGTAAATTGGTTTCTTCGTACGCCACCGTGGACCAGAAATTCTCCTTTTTTACAGTCCTATATTAGCCAATGCACGCACATAATTCAGTCTGCCCTATTCATTCCCAATCAAGATGAATCTCTCACGACAGGTCGAAAGATCGGGATTTACGGCCGTGAATCGAAAAAAAAAGGAGTCCGGTATATCTGCATAATCGAACGTACGAGAAAAAAAAGATTAATTTATTTCGACGCGAGAAAAACAAATCGCACAACTTCTCGCTTCTGACGTCATACATCGAAGGACATATGAGCTTCGAGTCTTTTCGCGCGTGTCCTGAAACCATTTCTCTGGCAAAAGTTTGCGCGGATCTTCGCGGGATCCGACCAAAGGGTGGGGGAGAAGGAAATTTACGTCAATTTGGAATCGGAAGGATACGTTTGCGGCGCCGTGAGATATTGCGCGTGGCCCTGTAAAAGGGTCCCGTTCAGGGACGCGTCCCGCAATGTGTTCCAGGGCTTCCAGAGCGCCAGATGCAACTCCCGGATGCTAACGCCCCAGATTGCCTGCAACGAGTACTCCACTTGGCTAGACACCTCGCACTCCACTTCTGAAACAGACAGGTTTCCTCCATTCAACGAGATGGTCAAACTTCAGCAGCATATTCTACTTAAAAAAAAATATGTAGCTGCAAATTGCAAATTACATATTTTTTCTTAAAAACAACTATGTGTTTTCTTTACACCAATCGATTCCTCTCATTATTTTGTGCATAAAAGTGTTGAGGTAAGATCATCGAGAAATGAATCTTTTACGAGATATTTTATAGTTTATGTAAAATTATGTCACATTAAAGTACAAAATATCTCGTAAACTATTTACTTTTTAACCATCCTACTCTTATTTTTATGCCAAATATTGCGAGAAATCAATTTATATAAAAAAATTAGCGTAGTTCCATTTAAAAAAAAGGGTTAACCTTCAAATGATCTTGAAAAATAACCTGAGCTAAAATTCAAGATTATCAACTTTTTTCCTCCCCGAAACCTCTTAACTTTTGTATGAAATATTTTCTTGTTACAGCTAGTTTCAGCAATATTGGATTATATTAATTAAAATGAGACACCCTAGATATTTATATAAAAAAATATATATACTTATGTATACAAGTAAAACATATATACAATAGCGGAAGAGAATATTATACACGATTAAAACGACCAATAAGGTTATAAAATATAAATTAGAATTGAATTAAAGTTGAATAAAAGACTGTATGAAATTTTAAACTCTGAATTAAAATATAAAACAAAAATCAATCATCGAATCAAAATACACAAGATCGCTTATGCTTTTCAAAAATACTGAATCGATTTTTCCGTTTCAAGTTATTCTAAATAAAATAGTGCGCAAATATCCACCTCCTTCCCCCTCCCCTCCCCACTCCGATATATTAACTTCAATGTCTGCTCCTTGCTATCTTTCTCGTTCTTTCTTTGTATAACAACTCGCGAATGACTAACCACGAATGATTTTTATCTCTAATTCTTGTTCGTTTTGTGTTAAACTGTTTGAAAAAAAAAAAAACAACTATCGTCGCGTCACAATGTCGTCAAGACTCGTGCTAGCAAACAGCTAAAAAAGAGAGAGAGAATCATTTGTCTAAAACACTTTTTTCAACAAACTTATCGATCGCGATCATAAATATAAACAGGATAAGGCCTGATTGAGACTACCTATCAACTAGATTTATAGACATTTAAATGTCATGATTAACGTAATGATGTAATACACGCTGTTCTTAAATCGCGATAAATACAATCATACCTCGAAAAATGCATCAGAATTTCTCGTTCTTCAATCATATTTTTATAATATATTTTATATATATATATATATATATATATATATATATATATATATAATATATTATAAAAATATGATGAAGAACGAGAAATTCTGACGTATATATATATACATATTTATGTAAGAAAGTATATCTACATATATATATAAATAAAACGTAAATATATACAGGGTGTCCTAAAACTACCGTACTTCCTTTTAATGGAAGATGTCAAAGCACCAATAATTTTCGAGTTGTAAGTGATTGAAAATAAAGGGCTTTTTGCAAACTAAGTTTTATGGAATTAAAATATTAACAAAACTACATTTTTCAGTTAATTTCAGGTCGAGTTTAATTTAATAGAATTTTAATTTAAGGCTTAGTTACAAAGATATATAATGGCAAAAATTGGGAGCTTGCAAAAAATGATGATCTCCCTTGACATTTTCGTTGAGGAAAAATCGTCTCCAAATAACCTCAGGAATCTGCCATTAAAAGGAAGTACGGTAGTTTTAGGACACCCTGTATATGTGTGTATATATATATATATATATATATATATATATATATTTGTATATATATATATATATATATATATATATATATATATATATTTGTATATATATATATATATATATATATATATATATATTTGTATATATTTTTATTATATAATGTATATATTTTTAATGTATACATTTTTCATTAGTTTTTTTCTTATGTTTTATTAATGGTTATCGCTCTACAAGAGAATAGGATCAATGAAGCGGCTAATTAGAGCACATATAGCGCGGATTATTAATTCCATCGCTTTACGCACCGATTACGCTCGCGGCAACACAATTCGACCCAGCCGTAACAGCATGTAATGTGGCGCAATCGCGCGATATATACGAGGCATGTGTAACGCGTGTGTGCGCGAGACCGGTATTACTATCGAGACTACGAATTTTTGTTACGGCGTTTAACTTCTCTCTCTCTCTCTCTCTCTCTCCTCTCTCTCTCTCTCTCTCTCTCTCTCTCTCTCCCCCCCCTCTCTCTCTCTCTGCGCTTACCTTCGAAAAGAGAGAGAGAGAGGGGGGGGGAGGAGAGAGAGAAAGAGTTGAGAGGCGCTTCGAGACGCGCGTTCGCCGCTTAATTGCGCAAACGCCTCGTGTTTTGCAACGCTCCGTGTAATTCAACCATCCACCTGCACGACGCCGATGCTCCTCCTTTCCGTTCGCCGGAGAACGCATCATCGCCGATCACGTACAAGGATAATCTTACGATCTTCTCTCCCCCGCCGATTGCTAAATTGGTGTTAATTAATAATAGAGCTTTATTACGCTGGGTTGTGATAATGCCTTATTAACGCGAGTGAACTTTAAATAGAGTTTTGCGGATCCCGTTCAAAAATAATTGTGTACATCGCATAATTGTTGGTCGAAGAAAATAATTTTATACCGTTGGTATACATAGACGGATATATTTTTTTACATAAATATATATATCTATATTTGTATATTTGTTTCATTTATATACATAAATATATATTTATACTTATATTACACATTTATATATACCTATTACTTATATTATTTTTTTCATTTACACATATATACATAAATATATACACAAAATAATTTTTTTTAACAAAATATTCTTGCCAAACTCTATAATAAAACTACATCTTCATTGATTAATATTGTATACGCGGCCGTTATCTACATTTTAACACAGCAAACGTAGATTATTCGACTATCGTTTATCGACATTTATTAAGTTCTATAAATATTCCCTGTTAAATTGTCGCTAAACGTGATCTATTTTCTTGAAGAAAAAAAGAAAGAAAAAACGAGTTTGAAAGAGCGAGAAGTATATCTCTAAGGCCCGATTGCACCAATGTTATTTTGGCTTTAAGTGAGACTTAAATATGTGTCTATCTTTATCTTTCTTTCTAAATAAATAAAGACAGACACATATTTAAGTCTCACTTAAAGCCAAAATAACGTTGGTGCAATCGGGCCTTAGATGCCTCGCGCGACTGGCATAGTTGAAGCGGCCGGCCTTTAATTGATAGGCGTGACCTACGTAAGTCACAGGCAGACGCGGACATTTTTTCACGGCGTTTAGGCCTGTTCTACAATACGTCGCTGTCGGATGTCGGAACGCAGCCGATGGTCCAATGAGAGAATTTCTTTTTTGAAAACGAGCTCTCCTCATTGGACCGTTCGCAACGCCCGGGTATCACGTCCTTATTGCTCGAGCATCCGGGAGACCTCGAGAGACGAGATAGCGGCGGCGTTATGCGGCTGTTATTTCACGGCTGGTTACTAAAAAAAAGTATTACGTAAGGAACGCGCTTTCGATTTTTTTCTTCCTCCCTCTCTCTTCCTCTCACGCTCCTCTCCTATGTCGTCGTCACGGTCCCGTTCCGAGAGATGTCCATCCAAGGGAACCAAGAGGGTTTCCAGGTCGCGTTACACTTCGTTCCTATCGCGCATTTCTTCTTCAATTTTTACGAAAGAGAGAGAGAAAGAGAGAAAGAGATTGATTGATTGATCTTTATTAGCTTCCTCAGCTATTTGTTATACAAGTCTAATTTACATTAATCATGACACTCCTTTAATGTTCGCTTAAACGGCTCAATTTTTTCATATCGTTTTATTTCAGCTGGTAAGGCATTATACATTTTCACTCCTTCATAAAACATACTCTTCTGTGCACTCGTAGTTCTACGAAATTGCATTACAATGTCCTCGGCCTGTCGTGTTTGTCTTTCGCTCACATTTCCCACCATTTGTAATCTATTTTTTAATTGTTCGAGTAACATGTTCTTTAAAATCTTACAAATAAATATACATACATTATAGTATAGCCTCTGTCTTACGGACATAAACTGCAGAGAGAGAGAGAGAGAGAGAGAGAGAGAGAGAGAGAGAGAGAGAGAGAGAGAGAGAGAGAGAGAGAGAGAGAGAGAGAGAGAGAGAGAGAGAGCGAGAGAGAGAGAGAGAACGAAAAAGAACGCGCGAGAGCGATGGAGAGCAAAAAAGAGCGCGCGAGAGCGATGGAGAGCGAGCGAGCGAGCGAGAGAGAGAGAGAGAGAGAGAGAGAGAGAGAGAGAGAGAGAGAGAATAATGATGGAAAAAACGCCGGAAACGATTGCACTGTTGTCCTCGAACGAGAAGAATCGCTCCTTCTAAGTACGATTGGACCAAGATGAATCGGAGTCTAGGTTGCGACGGTCTGACTGCGAGTCGAGTCGAGTTCGACTAGACTCGATTCGGCTCGAATCCCGCGAGGCGATCGTCGTCAGTAGCTTTCACTTTCGTTCGCCTCTCGAGAGAATTCTCGAGATCTCGAACGCGCGACGGATTTTCGCGTCGACCCAATCCGTCCGTCCGCCACGGCCTCTCCGAAAGGATCCTCTCCTTCACCACCATCTCGTCCTTAGGTCGCGACCGTTCCCGATTCGCAATCGCGAAACCGGCTGGCGCGAATCATGTCTCGCGCCTTCGTTTATTTTTTACTCATTACCTTCCTCTCCTCCGACAATCGGCGATATTTGCGTTCGTCAAGGATACTTGAGCAGGTCTCGAAGCAGACGCGTTTAAAGCACGCTCGTACGGTATAAATTCAACACAATTTCTAATTTCGCAAAAAGAGCTTATGGAAATTGACGTTTGTAGAGATGTTGAAAGTTCTACGAAAAGTGTTTCGTTATTTCTCTATCTCCCCCCGCCTCTCTCTCTCCTTCTTTCTCTCGTTTTCGTTCTTTCTCGTCTTTTAAATATTAAAATTTACGTGTTATTAAAATCCGATAATCTAAGATATTTTTAACTCGGCTCGCACGTATGCAAATTTATTAATTAATAGTTTTAAATCATGAATATATATGTGATATACATATATACTACAAAAAAGAATTATATAATCCCTAAAAACTTACCTTTTTAAAAAAAGGTAAAAAAAGGCGCCAAGTACACGCGCAAATTGTAAAAAACTGTTATGTATTTACAAAATAGTGTTATTTTAATCTACAAAATTGTTATCTTTATCTGCACAAAATAGTGTTTTCTAAACCGTTAAAAACTGTTCTACAAATTATTTTAATTGTGTAAAATATATTCTACAAAAATAATGTGATATCAAACAATAGCGCCAACTGAAAATAAAAACTTTTAAAAATATTTTAACCAAAAAAAGTTGTACAAAATAGTTGTTTTAATTTCCTACAAAAATTGAAAAATTTTAATTAAAAAAACGGCGCTGCTAAATTTCAAAGTATATATTAAACTAACAAATAAATTTAATTTAGATCCTTACCAATTAACGCGTCACGTGACTTCGGGAGAAGCGTGTGTCCCGACGATCGGGATCCTTTTTCGATCTTTCTCTCTCTCTCTCTCTCTCTCTCTCCCTTTCTCCTATTCTCGTCTATCCTTAATAATTGACGCTAATCTGCGTTCTTAATCATTTTTGCTTCCTCATAGAGGAAGCTTTGTTTTCGTGAAAAAAATGTTTTTCCAGTTTTCTATGCCAATGTGTTCAGAATGTTCTAAAACGTCGAAAAATCACATTTTTTAAAAATGTCCGTATGTATGTATGTGTGTATGTGTACCAAAAGGGCGTGATTGCTCTAACTTCCGCAAATTTTGAGATATCGGGCTAAATTTTTTTACATGAACAGAGTATCATTAAAGGTTGGTTGGTATTAAATTTGGCTAGGATCGGTGATGGGGTTTATTTTTTAATTTCGAAAAATTTCAAATTTTTCAAAAAAAGGGCGTGATTGCTCTAACTTCCGCAAATTTTGAGATATCGGGCTAAATTTTTTTACATGAATAGAGTATTATTAAATCAAAATTGTGCAAATTAGAAATTTGCACATTGCTTCCTCACCATTTTAATTCGCTCATAAAGCTTCCTTTATGAGGAAGCCTATTATATACTAATAATTTTAATTTAATTTAAAAACTAGCTTCCTCTGAAGAGGAACTTTGTGAGCGAATTAAAATGGTGAGGAAGCAATGTGCAAATTTCTAATTTGCACAATTTTTGATATTATATTTTGCAATTGTATGACTAAAGTATTTCTTTTAATATGGATGTCATTCTATTCTTCGTCGTTGTAAGAGAACAATTTACTGCAGGGCACGTAATAAAAGTAATTATATACGCTGCATTCATTTATATTCTCTATTCCAAACTCCTAGTTCTTTTGAAACGGATATCTTTGTCCTTTTTTAGATGAGGAATTACTCTTTCGGCTTCTTACCCCTTTTTCACCTAGATTCCTCTAAATCAACATATGTAAGCATGCGTAAGCATGTGTAAGGCGAGTCCAGAAGTCGCTCCATTCTCTCTTCTCCGGTCGTGTACTTGAATCTAACCTCGCGTCACGGTTGAGTACTCAAGATGCCGTCTAATGATATTAGTTACCTATCAATTTCCATAACTATGTTCGGAAACGATTTCTTTTCGCTAATTTAATCCAACTCGACTCGTTATTAGACCTAAGCAGGCACGTTGTATTATTCCAGCGTAGTCAGGATATAAGTTCGCTATATAGAGTATAACGTACTTCTTGAGAATGAGAGGGAAGAGAGAGAGAAAAAAGGAGTTCCACGTGGGCGCCGGTCGTCGGCAGATCAAGGTCGTCGCGATCATCGGCCGATCGAGAGTAGCCGCCTATATTAATCTCTTTATCCCCGCGTAAGGTGCGTACGTGCAAATTCGCACGCTTCCTCTGCGATCAGAAAAATAGTTGTTTATCTGGAATTATTTTACGAGTCACGGTAATAATTTCTCGATGATGCCGATCCCCGATTTAGCGTCCGAGTATTCGCGCGTGACAGAAAATTACACGCGTGTAGCGATTGTCTCTTTTTTGGACAGAGTTAATATTAACTGTAAAAGACTCATAGAAATTGAAATAAAAACAGAAACATATCCAGAAATAATATAAAAGCAGAATATATATCCAAACTTATGCCGGATCTAAAAAATATTATAAAAGAAAATTATAAAATAAATATATCAAAGACGACTCAACAAAATATTAATGCAATGAGTTGTTATTTTTTAATAAAAAGTTTATCTCAATCTTCCTTAATGTATATTTGTGTCAACAAAAATTACCATGATAATTTTTGCTTCCTCATAGAGGAAGCTTTGTTTTCGTAAAAATTTTTTTTTAGTTTTCTATGCCAATGTGTTCAGAATGTTCCAAAATGTCGAAAAATCACATTTTTTAAAAAAATGTCCGTATGTATGTATGGTATGTGTGTATGTGCACCAAAAAGAGCGTGGTTGCTCTAACTTCCGCAAATTTTAAAATATCTGGCTAAATTTTTTTTACATGAATAGAGTATCATTAAAGGATGGTTGATATTGAATTTGGCTAGGATCGGTGAAGGGGTTTATTTTTTATAAAATTTCGAATTTTTCCAAAAAAAAGTGTGGTAGCTCTAACTTCCGCAAATTTTGAGATATCGGGCTAAATATTTTTACATGAATAGAGTATCATTAAAGGATGATTGGTATTGAATTTGATGAGAATTGGTGAAAGGGTCCATTTTTTATAAAATTTTGAATTTTTTAATAAATGTCTGTGCACGCTGTAACTTCTGCAAATTTTTGAGATATCGAACAAGATTATCCCTCCACTCCCTAGTCCTAAACCTTTATAATATGATCTCTAAATTTTTGTGATGGTTATATAAAAATAAAAAGTATGCAAATTAGAAATTTGCAGATTGTTTCTTAACAATTTTATTTCGCTCATAAAGCTTCCTCTATGAGGAAGCCAATCTATTATATGCTAATAATTTTGCTTTAATTTAAAAATCAATTTCCTCTGAAGAGGAACTTTGTGAGCGAAATAAAATGGTGAGGAAGCAATGTGCAAATTTCTAATTTGCACACTTTTAGATATTTCCAAAATTATCATTTTTCAAAAAAAAAAATAGTCAATTAAAGGAATATAAATACTTTTGCAATTCAAAATTCGCGGCTGTCATTCTTTTTCAAAAAAATGTGAAAAACAAGAGAAGAATATATTCGGCCGATTTTTTTTACATTCATCTTCCCACTGGTTTTCCAATGTTCCTCAGAGACACTTTCTATATTTTCACTCGCTCGTAAAATAAAGGCAAAGATAAAATTCCATTCCATCGCGACCGCGATCCGTCCTGACCCGATGGTCGGACTGGTTCGCGGATTCTAACCTCGATCGGACACGCGCGCTGCGCCGGCTGTTGCCACTGACGCAATCGCGATTACGTAATGGGATTCGATAATCGAGCTGACCTATGCCTATAACATCAAGTCTCCCGACGATGCGGTCTCCCGACGACGACGCGGCCGCAGCCTCTCAAGGATATCGCCTTCCGGAGAATTACAAAACCCGAATTCTCGCCGCCCCCAGGGGATTCATGGAAAAGGGTCAAGCTAGATCGCGATCGCGCGCGAATAAACGTTTTGAAATTACTAGCCTTTCACCGACGCAGCATTTCGCGACTGGGGCAGGTAATGACGTACCGAAATTTTCTTATGTTACTTGCGAAACTAGGTTAGAAGCGATTTTCAGCAACGCATATCTCCTTGCGATCGAACTTCGAATTCAAATTAAATTCTACTTGAGAGAGAAATTAGTTCTGAGGGAAATCGGCTCAAGTTGGCTCAAAAAGGAATGCACACGTGAAGAACCAAATAATACAAAATTGAAATATTAATATTAATAAAGTCGAATAAATCTTGAATATATTTTGCGAAATAGAATTTGACTTTATTTAAAATTGAAGAAAGATCGTTGCTCTACGAAAAAAGGCTTGTGGGAAAAAAATCGACAAAACTGTACTAAACAATTGCGTAACCGGCTGCAAAAGCCGCTCCCTCATTATCACTGTGGTGCACTCTCATTATCACTCGCTCTCTCTCTTCCTCTCTCGCTTTGGTTTTCTTACGAACGCGGCTTACGGATTACAGACAAGACGCGCTCGTTCCTGACGTATCATTGTACGTGGCATTATTATTATTTTATACCAAGTGGGCGCGGGTGTTGCGATTAAACCAAAGAAAGGAACACAAAGAGAGAGAAAAGGATAGAAGCGCGGGAGCGGGAACTGGACGACCATGGAACATGAAAGTGCGTCCCACATTCGTCGTAATTCGCGATCTGATCTTTCGGGCGTGCGACATTTTTCGAACTCGTTTTTACGAGCGTTATTATATGCCGCAACTTTCCTCTCCTTCTTTTTTCCCCCCATCAGGTCCCTCGTGAGAAACGTGCACGCTTGAAGGACAAAAATATCATTGAGATTAGAGATACACGCGAGAGAGAGATTTTTTTCGTCTTTTAACTGGATCACGCAAATGAAAATGATTGTCAATTTACGATCGAATCGGAGACGAAAAACTATACGAGGATCTATTTTTTGCAACTTAACCGCGATGAGAGAATTTTATTCCTCTCATTTCAGATTCAATATAAAACGAAAAATGTCACACACGTATATTTTTTGCGTTCCTTATTTATAGACTAATATACATATATTATATGTATATATAGGCCTTTCCCGAGCAAAGAAAAAATATCGGGGCCCTATCGAGATTCGATCCCTTTAGTAGGCAACCATTCATCGCCCTATACTATCGTATTTTTTCTCTGCTCGCTTACATATTCTCTACAGCTCAGCCCTTCTGATCAAACATTCGTCCCCGAATGTCACAATGCTTCTGTTTTCTTAGAACTATCATACTCTCCTTCTCTTGGTTCACCCAGAACCCTGAGGCCACGTTGATTCATCCAACTTCTGAAATCTGTAGGCTTTTCCCGAGCAGAGAAAAAATATCGAGGCCCTACCAGGAACTCGATCCTATGACCTCTCAGTAGGCAGCCACTTTGCCACTGAGCCACTCATCGCCCCATACTACCATATTCTCTCTACTCGCTTACATATTCTCTACAATACACACACACACACACACACACACTCTTTTGCGTAATCTTCGCATAATTAAATTTGCAGATAAAATGACATTTAATAATTTGAAATGTCATGTTGCGACATTTTTTCTGCTATTCACCATTTTTTTAAATAAATTTACATTGCACCGAGAGATCTCTTGCATCAGATCTGACATCAGATTATCTTCGAAGAAACAGAAAAGTTCAAAAAATAATTTTTTTCACGTTTCTCAGAATGAGAAATTGTTTTCAGAGGTTTAGAGAGATGGAAAAGATTAAGAATCTCTCATTGTCAGACACATTTTGCTTGGATATTAAATTCCTACGCACAAATATCCATTGTTTTCGCATTGTACCACTTCCTAAATACGAATATTATACCACAAATTATTCACTTTTTAACACTTCTTTTTATCCGCCTTCAAGAATGATCTTACACGAATCTCCCATTTTTCTTTTAACCGTAATGTGAAAAATCGTGAGTACCGTTTCACAAAAACCAAATTTGCGTCAAATAATTACGTAATACTCGATTAGCTCGAAAATTTAGTTTACTTTGTAAAGGCCCGAGACTTTCGGAATCCGGCATTTCGTGTGCAACGAACCGATAGGTAAACAGAATTGCGTGATTCGCGAACTTTTCGATCTCGATCCAATTACGAAACGTAGAATGAAATGAATCTAACCTAGTCGCGCGCAATCTAGTCCCAACACATATACATACGTATCTCTCTTTCCTATTGTTACGCAAAGCCTTCTTCATGCGGGAAGAGCGAAATTATGGTCATGTGAATTTCAATGCCGCATTAATTTCATTTTGCGTGACTCACAGCTTGCCAAAATCGGCCGCAAAATGACAACAGGATTCAAAATATAATAGAGATATCTGTATTCGTTTTTCTTATTATGCCACTAATAATGATATAATATGCCAATAATCTAACATAATAATAACATAATATCTTGATATATTATATTATGTAATATAATGATAATAATTGCAGATTTGACACACTTGTTTATTTGCTTGTTTTAACAAAAAAATCATGAAATCAACCAAAGAATAAAATGATCTCTGATGTATTTATTTGTAAGAATCACAGTTGTAACATTTGTGTGTAAGCAAACCAAATAAAAAGATATAGAAAGTAAAAAAAAGTGCATTTTTCCTTTTATGCTCTCCTTAAATATTTTTTCGCTTAATTTTAATTTTTCCCTTCATTTTTTTATTATTTTTCAGTATATTTATATATATTTTTTTAGTTTTGTGATATTTAAGTCTCGTGAATATGAAGCATTATGTATCGAATTTTATTTTAGTTTATCGTCTTAGGACAACGGGTTAGGCAATTTATTATAAACGTCATGGAAATAATACCGATTTCTTTATCACTCATCATCAAGATAATGTTGCCGTAAAAAAAATAGGCATCATCGAGATTCACAGTTGTGATTCCGTTAATGATCAAAATATCTTCTGAAAAGAGCACAATTCGTCTTCTGCTCTTCCTCTCAACGCCAACAAATCATTCCGCGCCGCAATCGAGGTATATGTAATTAATTCGCGCCTATGCAAATCGAATACGCAATCGAAAAAAAGAGGAAAAAAACCACTTTCACGCACACGATGAGATTTAAGGAACGTTCTTGCGAGCGTACACCGCGACGACGACGTTCTCGCGATTTCGCAAGAGTGAACTTTAATGTCAAGTTTAAGCAGCCGCGGCGACGTTTCGCCGATTTCGCAAACGAAAAGTTTCGCGACATCTCGTACGACGAGAGATGCCGACGTATTTGACCATCTCCTGTATTTTACGGACCGATTATTCTCTCCGAGATCGCGAAATCGCACGAGATTGCGAAAGGCGGTGTAACAGCGACGACGATTGAATTGCGTGCGCGCGCGCGAGAGAGAGAAGATCTCGGTGGACCTGCAATTGCGACACGCGCACGCAATTACGCAACCTGCATATAACTTGCGTCGGGTTATGCGCCAGCGTTACGTTGGACAGACATACACTCGCGTACGTATATTTACCATACCGGAGAACCGACGGCACATCAAACTTAGTTGGCGGTATACCGAGTCGTCTAGAAAGTAATATCGAATTTTTAAAAAAGATAAAGGACCCGATATATTTGAAAAATTGCTGAGAAACGAAACAGGATCATTATTTTTCAAATACTTTTCTAAAGTTACAGTTGAATTGAAATTAAATTAATCTGTGGTATGCGACGCGCGATTCGGTTAATATTAATCATTTTATAAATCAATGCATTTTTCATTCAGCTATTTTTTAATATAAAAAAGAACGAAAGAAAAATATATATATACAAGGTGTCCCAGACCTACCGTACCACCTGTTAATGGCAGATTCTTGAGGTCATTTGGAGACGATTTTTCCTCAACGAAAATGTCGAGGGAGGTCATCATTTTTTGCAAGTTCCCAATTTTTGCCATCATATATCTTTGTAACTAAGCCTCAAATTAAAATTCTATTAAATTAAACTCGACCTGAAATTAACTAAAGAATGTAGTTTTGTTAATATTTTAATTCCATAAAGCTTAATTTGCAAAAAGCCCTTCATTTTCAATCACTTATAATTCGAAAATGATTGGTGCCTCGACATTTTCGTTGAGGAAAAATCGTCTCCAAATGACCTCAAGAATCTGCCATTAACAGGTGGTACGGTAGGTCTGGGACACCCTGTATATATGAACAATAATATATGTATATATAATAATAAAAATATATATATGTATGTATGATAAGTATATATATAATATAAATATATATATAATATAAATATATATATATATATATATATAATTATATATGTATATATAATTATACATATATGTAAACGAAAGAATCCTGCTTTGAGAAGAAACACAGTATTAACTTGGGAGAACGAGTTGTGCCCGAACATTTCAGTAAATTCTCAATTCTCAGATTTGTTATGTATGTATCGATCTTTCGAGAACACCGTTTGCTTCAGAAGGAAGAATTTCAGAATAAATTGCTTTATCTATCCGTGTGTACTTTGAGCATTTTTCTTCAACACCCGCGCGTTGTCTTCCACAGAATCGAGCATCGCGCCTCGGAATCAAGGGCGATCAGTGTTTTCGAATTCTGTTCTCGTGGGCGACCGTGTAAGACCCTGAGGGTTACGCGGTAAGGTTCTCTCACTTCGGTGAAGTCTCGTTTTTTGAGGACGCCACGTGATCTGATCGAAGCTTTGAGTATTTTCCGATGACACGCGACGCGTGATTCGATTAATATTAAGCATTTTATAAATCAATGCATTTTTCACACAGCTTCCCACGCGCTCATTAGCTCAGATATTTTAATTAATAACTCAATAACTATTGCGAATTTAGCAAAATGGTACAGGACTTTTCTTTTCAGATTGAGCCAATTTACCTTCACACTTCGGCTGTGTCAATAATTATCGGATACCCTGTATATATATGTATATATAACATTTGAGTGAAACGATGAATCATGTTTAACACGTTCTATGTCGGACCGACCTTTAGTAACTTTCCGTTTACGCTTAAATCGCGCGCACGCACCGCACGTGACTAATAGTTTTGCTTATAACATATATTTTATAATATTTGTATAAGATCGCAAAAAAGCATAACGTTCAAAATACCTTAATCAAAGCAAAAATTGATCAAATAAAAAGAACATGCAAATGTGATTTCCATCAAATAGAAAAAAAATTATGTCTAATAATCATGGTGAATGTTCGTTAGATACACACATGTGTGCGTATTTGTCTTGTATACTTGTACATACTGTATATTCCCTGTTTTTTTTTCTTTTACTTTATACACATTCTTATTTATTTTCCATATATTTTGTTAAATTTTTTTTTAAATATATAATATTCTGTGATTATATATTATGACACGACAATGTAATCAAGTGCATATATTGATGCGACAGTGAACGAATTAAGAGTCTTGACATATTGTGACTCGCAAACTTCACAAAAAAAGAGAAGAAAAAAACGGTGAGTTTGAGAAGGCTTTCGGCAAAAAACGTCGTCGAATGATCAATGGTTGATAAAAGTCAAGCGTCAAGTGACCCAACGATACAAACGACACGCGGTCAAGGTGGCGTTTCGTAATTCAAGCTGTGGACCTCCGTCACTGCTGGCACCTGGCATGCCAATTACACGCGACGCTCTCGTCTTTTTCTTGTTACGCACGGCCTATCGAGATAACCCACTTTCCGCCACGAGCTGATTGACGCACGCGGACCGGTCTCTGTCTCTTTCTCTCTTTTTGGCCAATTAACCCTTGATCTACCGAACCTGTCTGGGTCGATCTTCGCGAATTTCTTTTTTACGCAAACTAACATTTTCTAGAAACTTTATTACCTAATTATGGTCGTATGCGATTGCTCCAATGACGAAACCGAGAGGGAGAATCGTCGTAGCGAGTATTATGCGGAGGAACATACTGCGCACGATAAGAAAGAATTTAACCTTTTTAGCGTGTGCGAAACCAAGATTCTCTAGAAATTCATTACACAACTTTATCTGTAATCTCTTTTCTAGTATGAATATAGTCCGAAGAATTTTTATGAGCAAAATTATCAAAGGAAGAACTTTTTAAAAAATAAAATTCTACGAGAATTCTCTAATTTTTCTAGGTAATTATCAGAGAAAGATTTAAAAAAATAAAATTCCATAAAAATTCTCTGCATTTTTTAGGTAAAAAAGAAATCCCTGAGAATTCAAGGTTTTTCCAGGGAGCAGACACCCTGCAAAATATGAAAGAAGAAAGAAAGAAAGAAAGAAAGAGAGAGAGAAATCGCGCTTGTTATTTCCTAATTACGTATCTTTTTTTTATTATATATTTCACGTGATCGACAACTTTCCCAGCACAGTTTCGCTGAATGTAACCCTCGTAACGCGTTGAGGCCCGTCTTACGTAAGTTGCTATTCGCAAAATACAGTTTGCAGACGCAGAAAACATAGACAATGCGTTTGCAGATCACAAATTACATCGCAAGATCTAACTTATAAAATTATAAAAGGCATAGAACTTTAATAACCGCTGTGGGATTAAATAATAAGTCAAAAGGCAAACACATTTACATTAAAAGACATTTAAAAATCTATCTTATGCGCAAAGGATATGACGCTGAAAGGCACTGAAAGATCGCCAGACAATTGTTGACAATTGTAAATTACTTCTTATTGTTTGCAGTTATGATTGATCAACGCAAACGCAAAAAGTCAGAGTCAATTTATCTTGTCGCGTATACGATTGATTCGCGTTTGCGGGTACTTTGCGCGCAATGACATTTCATTTCGCGTCCGCCAACTGCGTTTCGCGATCTATGTAGCCTTTGGAATCCGAAGATAGAATCTGTTACAAAGATATGCAGCGATGTCTTGCGACACATCGCTTGCCAAAAGCAAACAACGGTTGTAAATCACCCAGGGATTGACCCAGTCGAGGATCGAGGATCAAGCTCGACAACGCGAAGGAAGCGTAAGAGGGGAACTTACCGGCGTACGTGCTCTTGAAGCTCTCGTGGAGCTTGAAGGTGAAGGGAATGTGGACCTTCATCATCTCCATTTGCGGTATGCGCGGCGAATGCGTTATCACACCACCACCACCGCCGCCGCCGCCGCCGCCGCCGCCGCCTCCGAACATTAGGTCGTCGCCGTGGACGCGTAGCACCATCATGTTCCTGCAGAGAAGACAGAATCCTTTTTTTCAGATCGACTCTTTCACCAATGAGGATTGCTGTTCCGAGAGATTGCCGTGGATCGGCAACCGCTCGGGGAAGAATATGTAAGCCTTTCCCGAGCAGAGAAAAAATATCGGAGCCCTACCGGGACTCAATCCTAGGATCTCCCTCTCATTGTCAGTAAGGCAGTCATTTTGCCATTGAACCATACCACCCACCGTATTCTTTCTGCTCGCTTACATATTCTCTACAAATAAAAGGCGAATCTTCAACGTTAATCGTGTTTGCGTCTTCTGCGCGCTTCTCATTATTGTGTTATCGACAGTTATCTAAAGTGCTGTGCACGCAACCTCGAGACCGAACGTGATGGTTCTCGGGTTGCTGGACACAGGATTGCGACAGAATTTTGCATAAAACCGGGAAAGTTGTTCGCGCGCATGCGGTTTAGTTCAAGAATCATCAGCTTTACATTGTTTTTAAGCGGTCGAAGCGGTTTCAAGAAAGAAGACGCTTCGGTAACGTCCTTCGACAAATTTTCGGCGTATTTACCGTTGCCAATTCAGGACAGGTTTCAGGACAGCCCTCGTAAGGTCGTAGATACGTATTTGCGGTGCGACACATTAATCGATTTAAAAAATCGTGAAGAAAAGTTGATATTTAAAGTATTTCAAGTAGTATTTAAAGAATTAAGTGTCCTTAACATCATGAGATATTTTTTAATTATTTTGATTTTTTGCTATCAAGATACACAACGACAGCTTTTATTTTATAAAGGGGCGATGAAAATAAAATTATTATCATAAATCAGTATTTATTGCTCTTGATCGCAATCGAAAAAAGATCCTTAGATTTCTTTAAACAATTTAATAGAAACAATTTAATAAAAATTCCAAAAATCATCGGAGGAACAAGGAATCGCGAGTAAAATTCTCACGAAATGTTAATATCTTGCGGAGATCCCATTAGCCGATGACGGAAAGTCAATTAGAAAAATTAGCCTCGGAAGCGCGTGAATCATTGAAAGTCAATCGCTAATTTCGGAATAGCCGACAGCGATCTGATTCAACAATTAACTAACGTAGACACAATTAACTAACGTAGACACACAGAACAAATATAGAAGCGATCGTTTGTAGTCGAAAGATTCGATTAACGTGCGAGCAATCTGTGAGTCAAAGCCGGACTGCCAGTGACCTTGCAACCTTGAGACGCGAAAGAAATATATGTGCGCGACAAAAGTAAATCGGCGAGAGAGAGAAAGAGAGAGAGAGAAAGAGAGAGAGAGAGAAGAGAGAGAGAGAGAGAGAGAGAGAGAGAGAGAGAGAGAGAGAGAGAGAGAGAGAGAGAGAGAGAGAGAGAGAGAGAGGAGAGAGAGACAAAGGATCCTGATCATCGGGACACGCTTCTCCCGAAGTCACGTGACGCGTTAATTGGTAAGGATAAATTTGAACCTCAAGATTAAAAATCAAAGAAACAGGTTCTCGTCTTCGCATCCCGGATGTTTGAACCACGTATGCTAATGTCTATCTTCCTCTTGCGCGCATTAATAAGCGTGGAATTTAACAAACCAATGTTCCCATAACAGGCGTTTTACATCCGTTCTCAAGATGGTAATCTTCTAATCTTTTCAATTTTCTCGCAAATATTTCGCAGAATCTGAAGCGCGTTTTCTGTGTTACTTAAACATGATATACGTAAAGTTTCTATTTTTATAAACCAAATTTCAGTGCTCTGGTTACAATCAGTGATAAACACAAAAATTTCCAAACCTCCAAACCTTTCCAAATTGAGAAACTTCCTACGTGAAAGACGCATGTCTGAACTTTGACTTAAAGAAAGAATTTTTTCAATTAAATTGTGAGAAAGCAACGGCTTTAATTAGCTCGAAACAAGTAACCTTTTTCATGTAACTCACTGTGTGTGAACTTATCCCGCATATAATTTTTGCAATTTTTTTCGATGTTTACGACTGGCGCATGTTGCGCCACAAACATCTATAAAGTTTCATAATAAAATCTCGCAAGATATCGACGTTAGAAGGGGAATGGCATCCTATTTACCCGATTCCCTTTCTTTCGTATTGGAAATTATAGAATTATTATATTTAATTATATATTATATATAATTTATGTTGATTATATTATATATAATTGTAAATTGTATTAAGAGAAAGCGATCGATGCCTCGCGATTAAATCGCACAAAATTTTTATTATATAAAATAAGAAAATATTACATTCTTCAACAAAGAGATATGAACATATCTAACGAACGTCAAACATTTCTCGACTGGAAAACAGATGCTCGAACGGTTCGGAATGGGAACTTTACCCTAATTCTATCATTCAACACCTCTCACTCTCATGTGTGAATCGCGAAAGTTGAGAGAGAGAGAGAGAGAGAGGGGAAGAAGAGCACAAGACGCTACGACGAAGAGAATACATTGCTCGCGAAGAGTTTCACGATTTACAAATAGTGCGACTTGGCTTTCGAGACTTGGTGCCTACTTTCGAGACTCCCCCTTGATGCACGAAAGTGGCTGCGTCACTCGAGAAAATCAGAGACACTTATCGCACGTTGTCGTCATCATCGTCGTCGCCGTCATTGTCGTCATCTCGGAGCGCGGAACTATCTCGACCATCTACTAAATTGTCGACTCTCGATCCAAACAACCCAAGCCTCGCTTCCAACTGTACGTCAAAAAAGACATTCTCCATCCGTCCCACGAATTTTCTCGAAGTTCAAAGGGACATGGCAGAATGAATGCAGAGAATCCGGAGAGAATTTCGTTTCGCGCAGAATGGAACACGTATCTGTAGTCGCGTTGAACTCTGAAGCATATCGAATGGTTAGAATAGTGGAAGGAGAGGGGAGAGGGAAGGCTTTTTGTGTCTTGAAAAGCGCGGTTCGGTAATCGCGTTTCGAGCAGAGCGATCAGCTGACAGGCTGCAAAGCAAAGCGATCACTCGTGAAACCTGACCTTAGATTCAAGAGCGACATTTTCAAAAGCGCCTGAAAAATAAAGAATATCGCCTGCTATTCACGTAGATTTATAGTATAAATAGAAGTGTAGATAAATTTTTATTTTATATTTCAAATTTTACAATATTTATATCAGGATTTATAGCAAATTTAGAGAATGACTTAAAAACAAAATTTTTGCATTGTCTACAGTAAGACAACTAGGTTTAATAATAATTATTATAAGGGCTTTACATTTTTTGCTTTTTATCATTTATTGACTCATGCAATTTTTAAATCTTTACTATTTATGTGTGCTGGAATTATAATTCATTTAATAAATAATCAGGATATTCGATTTTGTGGTAAATTGAATGAATTTATTCCTATTCCTATAATAAGAACTTATATTTCAAGATTAGCTTTATTAGGATTTCCATTTTTAGCAGGATTTTATTCAAAAGATTTAATTATAGAAATATATAATTCATTTAATAAATGTAAATTTATTCTTATTAATTTAAATTTTACTGTTACTTTTATTTTGTACAATAATTCTGTGTTTTTCTTTTTTTTCTATTATGCACGTCTATAAATGTTTGAAGGTCTGATTGTGAGAGAGATTAATGACATAGTCCTGTCGTAGATTTTAATTAACTCATACCCAGATATTGTCGTTTTAATCATCATTAATTTGCATGTCATTGATCGAACCGATTTAAACCTGTTCTCGAAAAATACTATAAGTCTAGATATCGGAGATATAAAACAATAACGGATAGTTTAAAAAAAATTTTAAAAAAGCACAGCTATTTTTAGAGGATTATAAATCGCGATCTCTTTTCGAGTCAACTTTGAATCGCATTCGATCGATATTCGACTTTTTCCCACAAAACTCGAAGTATGTTAATACGCGATATTACAACAATGCAGTCCTCTTTCTCGGGAAAACGATGATTATTCGATTATCGAATTAACAATAAGCGAAAAACAAAAGCCAAGGCTGTATCATGAAGACGAACGTTCGTTAGCAGATTCGCGATTAATTAGAAATATGACGTCACGAATATGGAATTGACCAAAGATGCGCTTGCTGTCGCGAATTGTATCACGTCTCGCGACCGACCTTGGCTGAATTCCTCATCACGAGAAACATTGTGAAAAAAAAAAGATATACGGGCGTTAACCTCTCTCCATCGTCGCTACGACGAGCTATCGTCAATTGATAAGCTCGTCGTCTCGCGGAATCGACGCGGGACGTGTCTCAACGCGGTGAGTCGCGTGACTTATTTAATAACGCGATATCGCGCGCCGCCGTGACGTCACTGGAAAAATAGATCGGGGCAAACCTGACACGCGTATCTCTCTTGTCGCTCATATATACACGCACGAAATATCTCGTCCAGCTACATCGCGCGAATGCGCGAGAAAAGATTAAACGGAGGATATTACTCGAGAAGAAAGAGAAAGATAACGTCACGGCCACGTACGCACCTCATGATAAAGAGAAAGACCCCGCAGAAGCATATCAGCACGGCGAGCACCGAGAAGATGTTGGACAGCTCCGCAACGGACACCAACATCGCCGTCATCGTGTCGCGTGATTCCCGCCGTCGTCGTCCACCGCCGCGTCCTCCTCAACACCGGGGTGGTCCGCGCCGCCCGAACACATGCACGCACAACACGCACACGACGACGAAACCACACCGCCACCAGCCACCTCCGTGTCCTCCTCTTCCTCCTCCTCTTCGCGCCGCTCAACTGTCAACTGTCCTGTTCGCGTTATTGTCGTCCCACGTTCTCGGCTCGAGAGGCGCTTGACGAGCGCGCCGTCGTCGACACCTCCGCATCGACGTCCGCGCGCGCGACGCCGTGCGTTGACTACACACGACGACGACGACGATGACGGCGACGCTTGACTTATGCAATTCGCGCGGCAGACGAGACGCTGCCGGCCGAGAGGCGACGCGTTGCGTTCTCTGACATAGTCGCGATCGGAGCGAAGGGATGTATAATAATCTGTATACGGTCGAAACAAGGAGAGAGAGACAGAGAGAGAGAGAGAGATAGAGAGATGCTCGCGGAGCGACCAACACGTTGCGTATCGTCCGACGAACTAGACGAGACTGACTTCACGCTGCCACGACGCGCGCCACTATATTCGCGTCGTTCGTTATCCGCGTCGCCGCGAGAGTGCGGTAGCGTCGCCGCCATTACGAATCGAACAAAAATTTTATTACAATAAGAATATGTAATATGCATATCATATATCTTTATCTATCTTCAAATACTCTCTTGTTCGAAAAATATTTTTATATCATCCTAATTATTATTAGTCTCTTATTAGTTATTAGTTTTATTATATCGTAATATTTTTTATTTTCGTGATAAATTACACACAATATAATTATGTGTATATATAAATGCAAAAATATTTCACGGTACACTTTCCACTATTTTTTCCGTTATTCGAAGTAAATTGCAGTATGTTCTAATAAAATAAACTTTTTGAGGAAAAAAAGCGGACAAGATTTTCTTTCTGATTCAGGCTTGATTTGTTCAACTCGAAGGAAAAGAGACAGATACAAATTCGTAAAACAGATAGTAGGAGACGAGATAATAGGATGATTTTGGAGTACTTGGAATCTTTTATTTTAATTCAGATACAGAAGCGAAACAAATATATTAGCGAAACGGAATCGTTAAATTTTCCCACATTTTATCGAAAATTAATTCTTCAACTTTCGACGTACTGATTAATCGAGTCTCGAGGAGATTTGTATGTCTTGGGGAGAGAAAAATGCAAATTTTCTGTGACAAATATTGCCAAATCAAACGAATGCCAATTATTTCTTACACATCGCGAACCAGCGACATCTGGATCAAACAGTCGCCTCGGAAAACGTTTCAACGTCGAATGATCGGATTCACTCTCCTCGTTTGCTCATTAATCTCGTCGTCGTTTTTCGAGCAGTTGTCGCCGTCGACGGGGAGCCCGGAAATGTCAAGGATACTCGCGGTAGATTTCGAGGTCTTCGGCATCGTGCAAGGTAAACAAAATGATTTATCTCACCGGCGGCATTCGCGCGTTCTCTCATCTCGGTTATTTATTAATTATTTATTAATTCCACCGTTTATTATATCCTGCTCTTTTTCAAGGTGTCTTCTTTAGGAAGGTGAGTAAACCGGCGTACGTCAGAGATCCTGACGATTAACCGTATCCGCCTGCGATTCACGACGAAGAAATCTACGCCGAAGAGCAAAAAGAGCAACTCTCGCTCGCGACATCTACCGAGTGTCCGGCGCGTAATAGCGCGAATTACTTCACGTAGATATGGACGCGCATCCTTTTTATCGATATAATTATTATACATCGCGCCTTTGCCAATTGTCGATAACGATGAAATCTAGCCTAAAGTTTCATTTAAATATTCTGTTTTATTTATATGCATATATGTATAGCAAAGGAAAAAAATGGCCGCGACATTTTATATATAAATTATTTTTAATAATATATTATATTATATAATAATATAATATATATTATATATTATATAATATATGTAATATATATAGAGATAATATTGTGCATATAAAATATAATATATTACATATATATATATATATATATATATATATATATATATATATATATACAGGGTGTTCAAAAAGTCCCGGACCGGTTGAATAACTTGTAAAGTAGGCGTCGCACTGAAAAATGGCCTAGATAAAAGTTGTAGGAAATATCCCTGGCTATCTGATGGTGACCTTGGCTGTAACTTTGGCCTTGACCTTCAAGGTCATTTGAAGGTCAAATCGATTTTTTTAAATGGAACCCTCTATTTTTCAATGCATATTCTTGTAGCTTATCTC